>JASANE010001579.1:0-79362 GCA_030248225.1 Trileptium ribeirensis
CAGCAGGAAAAAATTTAATGATTTTTTCAAGGTATTTTTGGCTACTTCCAATTCTGAACTGGTGCCTCCAAGTCATGATTCTAGGTATAGATTTTGTAGTTTGGAAAAGCCAGATTTGTATTATTTCTACAATATTTGCTATTGGTACACACTTCTTTGTAGGATGATGTATACTTTAGCATTTTAGATGCCATTCGACCATATACTGAGCGTCATTGTGCTGCAGCAGTTAAAATTCAAGCCCTGTGGCGGGGCTATGTGACAAGACGATCTGATGGACGTGTCCTCGAAATATATCGGACGATGAAATTATCGCGCATTGAACAAACGGCAAAATTAGCACTATTTGGACTTACAAGGTACAAAAAGTCGAGGCTATAATTGTGTAGCCGTTAACAGTATAATTCACTAGGGGTTACTCAAACACGTCTGAAATGACAACAGATTTGATCGCTGATCGAAGCATGTTGTAGCACTGCTCGCTCGAAGACAGCAATTTCTAGCACATACTGTAGATTGTTGTTAGCTGTTTATTATTTGATAATTTTTGTCAGAGCTGAACTTATGTAAACGCAACAATATCCAGATTTAGGTCATCTATTTCACTGCTGATCGGACGTAACCACCTAAAGATCGTCTTTTCCAGTTGACATGTCTCAGAGTAGTCTTTATGAAAGTTGTAATACAGAAAAGACTACAAAGAATATTATTTCATTTAAGTGCTGTGCACATGTCAAATTAGAAACATAATTATGGTCTTACTTAAAGGAAATTGTAAAAGTGTTTATAGTCATTTGTGTAAGTGGGACTTGGAAACAACCATACTGTTCCCGCTCGCAAAGCGAGTTATTGGTTATTGCCCACAGTTAATAAATTGTTTTATCTCTCTCTTTGCAGTTATCACAGGATTTATTGGTTTTAGATTTTTGCTACTTTTTTGAATAATGTATGCTTCCTGTATTTGAATACAAAATTATCGTCACAGTTTTCTATTACTGTTACAGTCAGAATTAAGTTCACATATAGTCAAACACACACGAAATCGAAAGAACAGAATCGATAGATCTTTGTTTAAACGAATTTCGTAAATTATACGCAAACCAACATTTTTATTTAAATATATTTTTATTTTAAGACTATGGAAAGTCGTTAAATTAAACACGAACCAACATTTTTGACTAAATTATTTTTTATTTTAACACAATCGAAATTTGTTAAATTAATCAATTTTCGTTTAAACGGTCCATTTTCGTTTAATCGAAAACGATGGGAATCGAATGAAACCTCGTTAGCATTTTTTGAGCACTCAATTCTGATTATAACTGTACAGCTCTCTCTTCATTCCAACGGATAATGATGTTTTATTGTTGTTTTTGTTATGTTTTCATCAGTAGTTTTCATAGGTAAGCATTCACGTACTGATCCTGTCTACGGCGACACGTGGCCCTGCGTAAAATTTTGATTCATGTTGAAATATTTGTCTTTAATATTCTGGTGTTTTAGGCTTTCCGTACTGGGTCGGGTGTATCAGCTAAAAAGTGAGGCGTAAGTATTGGTGAAGCCAATGACTTGCAAATTTCAGTATGTATATCATTAAGATGTCAATAGGGGGTGTTAATTCCTAATTTCGGAACCTCTCTTAAGCTATATTTACCACCTACGTAAGGTCTAGCGTCTAGCGTTCTGAATGCGCGCGGAAAAATTTGGCAAACATTAGGGAAAAATTGTGAAATGTTGGGCAAAATTTTAACAAAAATAGGAAAAAAGAAAATTGTTGTGGCCAAAAACTATAAATTTTAAGGGGTGAAGGTGTCTTTTAGCATAACACGAAGCCAATGACGGTGAGCCCACCTTACCTTCTATAAAAACACTAGAGTTGTAACATTAATTTTTTAATGCTTGTGCTACATTTCCAAAATAGATATGCTGTTAAGTGTGGTGTTACTGTTGTGGCCGTTGTGTTTTTGATTTCGGCAGCAACGAGTACTTGAACAAAATTTAAGTTATGTTGGTTGTAAGGTATTAGCCATATTTTTAAAACTGGCAGAACATTCAATATCTACTTGTTGGATCAAATAAAGATGAATCGTGTCCTACGACAGTCTATCCTTATAGTTTAAAACGTTTGGAGCATATTCGCACTAGTTTAGTGAAATTGATAATTTTGGGAGGATTTTAGCCTGTGAAAATTTTTCAGAATAGGGTAGCTCAATTTGGCATATATAATGTGTGCCAGGTGCTTCATAAAAATGCAGTTGTTTTGCCATCTACAACTTGGTAAACAAATACATAGGTATGGTGATGCTTCGACGTCTTAGTTTACGATTATGTGTGTTGTCATAAAAGCTACAACGGCTTATAAAATTTTGATTTACAAAGCTTCGCAGGCAACAAGTATTTTCAAATTTTGAAAAATTAAAAAAATTATTTGCGTTGCTATCTCAAAATGTAAACGTTGTTCTAGGCTAAGTTGCATCGTGATATATTCGATAAATATTGAAATTAAATCTTGAAATTTGGCTGGTAAGATTTCCGCTCCGTGGAAACGAAAAGTAATGTGCATACGTATTATTAGACAATTCTTTTAAAGCTTGATAGTTATCCCAAACGATGAGGCTACTAACCACATGACTGTGTAATTATGATGCTCTTCAATATTATAAACATTCGACGGTTATATGAAAAGCTACATTCTGGGCCCAAAAGGAGATTTCCAGAGAATTGAACAAAAGTGACGCACACAGGCTTCTATCGCTTCTGATTGGAAAAACAGGACAACAAGCCATACGTTACAGAAGCTGCTGTTTTACGCAATATGCATGCAAAGGTTCACATAAAATATAGTCTTGCATAAAATTTCAGTCTAGGATACCATTTACTATGTAATGTACATAAGTAAACCATGTAGGATGCCTGCAATTAACGCATACTGCACGTCGCAAAACCTTAAAGGTAATGCCAGTTACTAGTCTTCTTCGTCGACCATATCGTCAACATTTTCTGCGACAACTCAGCTGCGTCACGGCTATATACATTAAAAGCCGTGAACTAAATCTTTATAGCAGGGTTATCACCTCGTCAACTTCAGCCAGCCACTCTTGTTCGCAATGAAAATTGGGGTTTGGGAGCGACATGTAAGCATAAACGGGATAGAAAGACATCAGGGAGTAACCGGAATTCCGGTTCCGACGAAAATCGTGTTCCGGTTGCGGTTCCGGCAAAGGGCAAAAACCGTACCGGAACCGTAATTCCGGTTTAAAAATTTTGTTTGAAACTTTCCACATTTTTGCTTCATCTGTGATGCAAACATATGTAATATATATTATACAATGATCAAGCTCCAATACAACCAAGTAAAAGAAAAGATTAACTAAGCAATTAGCCGTGTCAAATGTAAGTAGGGCACATAATTACAGTAGGAATTTTGCATAATAACTTGCAGGAGTTTGTTAACAAATCAAAGCCAGGTCTATGCTTGTAGCAGCTATTTTACACATCCAGAAGTCTGTGCGGTACGTTTCAATTAAACCGGTCCAATTCGGTAACAGAGTATGGCTAACACAGAAGTACTTAGGGTATGCTTGGCTAACATAAATTGCTTCAAGAGCCCGCCAATGCGCTTGTAAACTTGGTAAATCAGTCTAAATTGAAATAAACTAACGTTATCTGCAACGCAGCTAGAAACTGTTTTCTTGGTAAAGAACTGTATTTATTGAAACTGTGCGAGCAGCATCACAGTGCGTCTCATTTATAGCATTCTGATTAGAAAGTTATCAGTATCATCTAACTTACGGACACTATTTGTCCAACGCTAGCCTAAACAGTGTACCTGATCAGAAAATTACCTGCTATCTATTATTTTCTCTTAGAATCATATAAACCAATAATTTCAAGTTTCCTACAGAAGAACATGTAACAAACGTATGTGTAGTAAAGGAAGGCGACTGGAGACAGAGCGAAAGTGTGTATTCTACGCTCCAAGCTTTGTAAGCATATTCGATTTGACGCAGTATACGCAATGGTGTATAGTGGAAGGCATTTTTTGCTCTGGGTGTCCAAAAATCGACATACTTGATTGATAAATAAACATTATTAGCTTCCTCAGTCTCTTTAAAGTTTCAGAAAGGCAATAATACCATCGCAAAACATTAAGTTTAATGTAAAAGTTATTTTTAATGCATTTTAAATCCACTATACCTTCATTTCTTCCTTCATCTGTTTTACTATATATAAATTTCGAAGACCAAGTTCCGGATCCGGTTTAAATAGACGGTTCCGGTTGCTGGTTCCGGTTCCGGCAAATTTCGGTTCCGGTTATTCACTGAAAGACATAATATTCTGGAACTCGGGTTCACTGACCCTAAATCTTTTGAAAATCATTGAAGCGGCATGCAGTGTTCGCGCCGGACTCAATATAACCAAACACCAAACGGTGATATTCTGCGTGTCTAAAACCATATACACGGACTGTATTTTGATACACTCCGCGGTATATATACACCATCAGGCAAATGAAGACAGTCTGCATTTCAGAAACCCTATTGTCTACCGTAATACCCTTAAAACCACTGAAAAGGCATAAACTGTTCAAGTCTAACCTAGATTACAAAACCATGTAATTAAGCGTGATTTATAATTTTAAGCAGACGCCTTTGAAGGCACAAACACGCAATAGAATAACGAAATTTGAAAAATCGAAACAAGCTACCCAGTAGGGAACCGGAACCAGCAACCAGAACCGTCCATTTAAACCGGAACCGCAATGTGGTCTTCGTAACTTTGTGGTCTTCGTAACTTAAATGCAGCATAGTATAATAGGTGCTGGCCTGTCCACAGTGGGGAGGACCTACCCACTTTCCAAACCCCTCCATGTTCCTGAGATTTCCCCCATGTCCGTCCCCCCACTCGGCAAAATTTATCCCCCACTTTTAATTTTCCCCCGAGAATGAACATGGGGGTCCTCCGAAGTTTCCCCCCACCCCAATTTTCGGAGGGCTGTGGACAGGCCAGTATAATTTTCTGGTCAGTGGTCTGAGACATTGTTTAGGCTAGCGTTGGGCAACCAGTGCCCGTCAGCTGGATAATGATGACAACTTTCTGATCAGAATGATATAAATGAGACAAACTGTTATACTGCTCGCACAGTTTCAATAAATACAGTTCATTGCCAAGAGCGCAGTTTCTGACTGCGTTGCAGGTATGTTACTTTACTTCAACGCAGACTTATTTACAAAGTTTACAAGCGTACTGGCAAGTTCTTCACGCAACTTATATTAACCAAGCTTGCAGCGAAGTACTTCTAAATTATCCATACTCCGGTATCGAATTGGACGGGTTTAATTGTGCGAAACACAAGTACCTGTATTGCCATATTTCGCTAAGAATTGTTAAAAACCATTTTTGGATGGCGAATTTGACCAGGAATACAAGGAATCGGAAGTTTTAGCGTTTAACTAAAGGATACCATATAATTATTAGTTTTGTTATCGAACAAAAAATTTTGTTGAAATCAATTCACCCGAGGATTAGCTGTGAGTGACACCAATGAACAAAAAATAATTTTTAACGATCTTTCATCCTAGCTCTCTCGATGAAAACTCCGCTTCCATATTTTCTTATCCTAATTGTGTATTTCAGCTGGCCATGCTTCATTTTACTCACAGTTAATCATTAATAATCGAAATAAAAGTAATAGTATATTTTATATGCAATAATATGTTTTATAGTCTCAATACCTGGTGGCGGTACTATGGAACTCCCTGAGGCATGAAACTTGAGAACCGTCCCGAAATTCTGGAGAGCTTGAAAGACCTGAAGGATCTCCACCTACTCCATGGAAATCCAGCTGATACTGAACGCTTATATCGAAGCCTATCCGTGGTTTACATTTGGTACATGGTCAAACTTAGCTGCCACTCAAAATACAACTCATTTGATTTAACCTAATAGGTAACACTTGTCTATTGCATAGTATTATATAATTTTAGCTTGAATCAAGGAATGCAAGAAGAGAAATTTATGTCTCAGCTATTGGCCGATTTGGTCAAGAAAATATGGACCGAAGTAAGTCATCCATGCTATTTCGTCCTTGGAAGAATAACGAGTAAGACATTTTTGTCCATCTTTGATCGAGAAAACACGAAACTGGAACGATGTAGCGCCTTGAAATTTGTTAGAACGTTAATTCACTTTATTAGGGTCATTAGTTCCAGAAAAGATCTAAGGATGTCTTGGAACCTTTTGTTTTTAAATAAATTTGTTAAGTGAAGCCAGTGTATAAGATGTACCCAGAATTAATTTCCTGAGTGTTGAGGTTCTAGGCATCGTAACGTCGTTAATAACGTATTTTGAAAACCGCAAAAATTAAAAACACAATTTTTGTGGCCTCAGAAGGTCAGAAAACCTATACTTTTATTTGCTGTTATACATATTTGCCATTTAGACTTTGTGCTATATCCTTTTCAGGAGGCGTATCATAAAGGGATTTTTGCTTTTATTTTCGCCTTGATGGGAACTGTAAATTTAGTAATCAGTATTTTTTGTCGCAGCAGCCATGTTTGAGTGACGAATGAAAGATTGAAAGGTATACCAAATAGAAATTTTCAAAGTTTTGGCAAACTTGAGTTTCTTTCTTGCTAGCTAGAAGTAACCACTGTGTGCACATAGGTACCTATTTTGTTAGGCGCCTTGATTTCATTATTTTGCGTCTACAATTGACTTCTCACTGCTTGTGTCTGGGAACGCGCGGTAGTCCAAGAAAAAAATTGCGTCAAAAGATAGTCAAATTGTCCTTTTCCATTTATTTGTACATAGAAGGTTATTAATAGTGTTTTCGGTGCTGCTGAACACGGTGACATAATGGTATTTGCTTTTTGCCGTTATACGCCATGTTCTAAGACACTCCAAATTAACTCCAAAAAGAGTGAGCAGTTACTTCAAAAATCCTAACTTTTCGTGCTGATTAGTAACTTTTAAAAGTTCCGCGTTTTTCTCTATCAAAAGCTTAGGATAATGCATCTTATTGCATAGAAATGTTGAAAATAAGTCACATTGCCCTTAATGTATTGTTGGTGTATTTGCTGTGCTTCTGGTTTCGATTAAAATTCATTAAACGCATACGATAACAAACGTCACTAGCATTAATTGTGGTTAATAGAATTGGTTTCAATCTGATATTTTGGATTATGTATTAAAAATTTTGAACTGTGGCTCACCCTAAATTTACATGAAGGCACGAACTGGGGGAACCTAGATTGAGGTCGATAAACGAGCGTGACCTCCCACGTCCCTTATCTAGAGAAACAAGACAGATTTCTCTCACGCGAATTCATCCAAGTAAGTTGACATTGTTCGTTAGCCAGGCACGTCGAGTATTATTTATCCTTTTCCTTTGTGTCCGCAAGAGTAGCATAGATGGAAGTTCTTTTCAACAATAAGGTCCCAATTAAAAGGTTGCCAGTCCGCGGAGGGGGGCAAGCCTTTACTTTCCCAGGAGTGGGGTCAGCCGGTCGGCGGTGGGCGTCCTCCGCGCCTAGCGGTTCGGAATTTTAGCGATGACGGCGGTGCGGATTGGACGACCTGTAATCGGGGGGGGTTCGGAGCTTCGCGGCGAGGAGGGATGCTATTCTCCTACCCACTATGAGTATGTATGTTGAATGTGGTTGTGGTACTATCTGGATAATCCCCTACCCCCTATGTGCATGTATGAATATTGTATTATCTGGATAATTTGTCGGTTAAATTTGCCGCGGTTAAATAACGGGCTTCTGTTCCATATTAAAAACAGTGACAGTATTCTTGAAGTATAATCGATATAAATAGAATTTTTACATGAGCTGGTTGCATTAAAATTGGTACTCTTGTTATTGTAGATTGAAGCAATGAAGCAGATGTCTGAAAAAAGGGATGGAAGTACAGAAAAGGTCGACAAACGTTGCGCCGTAGAGCACGAAGAATGCCACGCCCTGTCCGAAGAGCGGTTGACAACTTTGGCTCGACAACTTAGAGAATTGACTGCTACAGTGCATTCGCTCAAGGATCAAGTAAGTCTTACTGGTAGTTACGTAGGGTGATGATGTACTACAGATTGGTTATACGATTTCAACGCAACTAAAATATAACGCTCTAGTCTATATTAAATAACTGAAAAATTAGATGCTTTGCTAGAACCGCTGGGTCTACAACTGAAATTCTGTTCTATATGACTAGTCAGAAAGCGGTTCAGCGAACAGAAGTTCCCTGGGAAATTTAAAATTCAACCGAGATAAAATCAGCAGCATGAAAATTCTCGCAAGCACACGCTATATAATTATCACAACGTCACAGCATCCAATCCATTTTCATAACTGATAGCAGAACTTCTAATATAAATAATGGGTTCTTCCCTATTGATTAATATGGCTGGTAGTATTAGAGCGCTGAACTGGGCAAAAACTACGAAAAAATAGTCGAATTGGGACAGGCATTACGTGGATATACAGTACTCGCGAGAAATGACTCGCATTTCAAGCCAGTCAGGATCGAACGAGCAACGGTCATTTCTGACGATTAATGTAAATGGCAAATGCAACTTTTTCTCTAAAATCGTATTGAGTGATCAATTTAAAAACCTTAATCAATATTTTTCAGCTGACGGTGATACAGGTATTATAATCCTAAAGATATATGTAACCCGTATTTTCATGTGTGCAGTGAGCATAAAGGTCAGATATATTCGCCTGCTACGCAGCTACATATGACAAGAGGCAAATCTTAAACTTTGGTCTAAAATTACTGCTTGCCCGTAAAACCTATGCAGTAGGTAATGTGCAGTTGGCTTCAGTGGTAGATGTATGTCTATAAAATTTAATATAATATCCAAGTTTGGCTACATTGGGTGCACGTATGACAATATTACAAACGGAATAGAGCAAAAATTGGGCTGATTTTGGTTCTTAATATCAGTTCTGACTCCGTAACTCTTTCGCAACAAAAATTGCTCAATATGCGCTATACCACCAGATAAGGTTATATCCTCTGTGTCAGCTAAATCAATCCTATCCTCAAGTTACACATGATCGTATCAAGATTTTAGTTGATTTGGTATGAAAAACATGGTTATTCAACACTAGCTCCTCAATAGGTGGAGTTTGACGCAAACACGAATGCATGAATATCCTAATCTTTAAGCACATAAAATAGACAAATAATTAGCCAAATCTGTTTATTTGTTTCTGGGTTACAGCTATTGAAATAAAGTTTACTTTTTTTACAAGCAGGCAAAAACTAGCTATATAATTAATTTAGATAAACCCTATGGATGTAAAAAAAATTTTTGGCAACAAGATGGATACATTTTACTAATATTAATTATATTTCTACAGAAGTAAAGGTAATGCATGATACCTTTGGCTGGATGGGCTGTAACGTCATGGTCCTTTGAGCAAAATCGGAAGTTGATTTCTGCTTACAATGAAGTGCTTCTTTTGAATTAATGTTTGCTACGACCTAGGGTCTGTAAGACCGACCTAGCTGCAATGAATATGTACAGTACGCGCTAGAAATGACTGTCGAATTTCGTGTTAGTGAGGAGCTAGTGCGCAGTGTTATAATATTGTGCGAGCAGCAACATATGTAACATAGACCAAACAGCGATTATATTTTCAAGAGTTCTGGGCAATTCACAACAATGATAATTATATGAACGTACATGTGTAATAAGCAATAACTACATTGAAAGGAACATAGCACCCTCTCAGTATTTTGTTACACAGCATGAAGTCTTTGCCGTAAACTTGAATGTTTTCGCTTTTTAACACGAAACCGATTATAAGCTGCCATTTTACTTCGCCTGCAGAATTGCACATTTTGACACTTCTACCAATGATAACAGTAATGTAACCTAAATAGTAGTGCAGCCTAGTAGCTGAAGCAGCCAATACCGCTCTGGACATGTAATCACGCTGTCAAACAAAACAGGTGACATATGGTACCAGCAATATATTTGATGATGAAATTCAGTGAAACTTGTGGTAATAAACCGTGTTAAACTGTCATCTCAATGGTGTCAAAATATGTATATACCTGGGAATAACCAAGCGCTACATTGCAAGAGCCAGAGATACCATGGCGATACCCAGAGATACCATCGAAAGAGCCAGAGATGCCCTGGCGGTACCCAAAGATATCATGGCAATAGCCAGAGATCCTATGGTGATCCAGAGATATCGTGGCAAGAGCCAGAGGTACCATGGCGATACCCAGAGATACCATCGGAAGAGTCAGAGATACGCTGGCGATACCCAGAGATATCATAGCAAGAGCCAGAGATACTATGGCGATACCCAGAGATACCATCGGAAGAGCCAGAGATACCCTGGCGGTACCCAGAGATATCATGGGAAGAGCCAGATATACCCGAGCGTAACTTGTCTGCCCACCCTAGTCGGAGTACCTTTTTCCAGCATATCGTAATGCATCTTGTGAATTGCAAGGGTTCTTTCAAACATAGTGTATCATTTTCGTTTCATAATGTAAATTGTTTGCATAAAGAATGGTCTCTTTCAGTAGCCGTAGTTTATTTCATTCAGCACTTCTTTAATAAAAAGGCTAAATAGAAGTAGTATCAATACCTTGGGCAGCGCCTGTTTTTGAGCGATTATTTCTCATGTAACTTCAAAACACATGCGGGTCTTCCCGGTAGACGTCTGCGTGGCGCAAAATTTACTTGGCTGTATGACCAAACGGAACCACCGAATCCGGAGCGGATGGCTTATAAACATCTGCACACAGTCTCCCTCTCTTTATAAAAGCAGGTGGATCACACTTATTTTTAGCTGCTAAAATATAAGGAATTGATGACACTCTAACTTATTAAAAACGAAATAACTATAAGTTTATGTATATTGACAGAAATATTTAAAAGGTTTTGTGACACATTTTGTAATTGGTTAATTAAATTTTGAAAAAATAATTAACAATGTGGTAAATTATGACAGTAGTTGGTCCACCGGCACCTCCAGATGTTTTGAGGAAACATCAACAGTAATCGTCCTAAGAAAAAACCGACGGCTAATGTATTTATAGCACATAATTTATGCTTTTTTTCGGAAACTGCAGGCTTGCTGAGTAAAATGAAGGATGTGATGCATATCAGTTCACAATCTACAAAGGTACCATGCTGATTTTAGTGAAATTAAACATTGATACTTAAATCCAGACAACTTTGTTTGCACAAACGACGTATATAAAGTATACAACAATACGACGTTTTATAACACAACTACTACTTTTTATAACATGATAAAATCTAACAAATGGTTTGCTTTCCCAATATGTTTGCTCTATGTCAATGGTTTAAGCCATTGTATATACAGTCCCGTACAAAAATGAGGACGATCGAAGTCGCAGCCGATGGAAATTTTCTTAATTACACTCAGCTGAAATATTAAAAAATTTAAATTTATTAAGTTGCGGCAGCATCGAAGGCGGACGAATGTTTAATCGAAATTTCGTTTAATTGACTGTATATTCAATTAGTGAGCATACAGTTTCTGGCTTCTCCAAAGTGGCAGGCCTGGCGTTTTTGATGCGCCCTGGCAAAAGAACGGCTGCATCGCCGGTAAGGGCTCCTTGACAAAATTTTGGCTCCTCTTGAAAGAAATTTATAATTTTTGGCTTCACCTGTAAACCCCCCTCCTGGATGACGTAAAAGCTTGTCAAATTTGTTTATAAAAATCTCTTTCTTAAAGTAAAACATTGGATGCAAATAAATAGTTGGTTGAAAAGTTGTATATAACCGCCGTTTCTGACGTCATTTATTGGCAATTAAAAAATAAAACTTAAAATAAATTTTGAAAATTTTTAGATTTCTAAACCGAAGGGCGCCCCTGGTTCATGTCCTCTGGCAAAGTTTTTAGCGAATGGATAAACCAGATTTAGTTGACACAGCGAATATGGAACATGATTATTAATTTTGTATATTTTGAATATCGCTGGAACAACAGTATCGAGCTTGAGATGACTCTGATTGCTTCATAATAATTCGCTTGGTTTTTAATTTCGAATATTCAGGTGACTAATTTGCTGCCGAAACCAACTGATCTTTCATTTACATGGAAAGAGGCGTCGACTGGTGTTTTGGCTTGGAAAATAGTCGATTCGCATTTAATTTCTGAAGGTAACAGATTTTGTTTGGGCTACCGGTTTTGTAGTTTTTATAAATAGTTTACGAGACAATATAGACCTCGAGGGCAAGCCACAAATTTGTGATTCGTGGGTTTACACGAAGTTTTGACTTCTCGGCTCGCTGCTACGAGAAAATACTACATACAATGACATTGTTCTGATGATCTTTTTAAATGAGGTTTTCAGTTCTGGTTTCCCGGGATGTAATTTTAGGTGGTTGATGTTAGCTGATCTGGTTGCAAACGTACGTTGCGTGATGTATCTTCTTAGACAGGTTGGGGTTACCTGTTACCTAGATACTTAATATTAACCGTGTTCATATAGTGCTGGTGGTAGCTTGTCTTATCGCCAAAGTATTGAATTCTGACTGTTGTATATCTAATTTAGAGATACGTACGGTCACGGACAGAATTAACTGCACACGCTTTAAAAACAGACGCACGCAAACTTATTTAAACGCACACGCACGCAAACTTGTTTAAACGCAGAACAACGAAAACTCGATTAACGTGCACGCCTGCAAATCCGTTTAAACGCACACGCATGCCAATGCGTTTGAACGCAGACGCACGCAATAATTTGTTTAACCGGACACGTACGCAAAAGCGCTTAAAGGCATTTGCGTGATGCGTGTGTTTTTATGCAGTTAATGCTGCCCGTTACTGAGACACTCATATTGAGCGTTAATTTATAAAATCATGCGAATGTTAGTCATGTTGCTGCAATATTTACCGACATATACGCTCACATCGCGTTCAGCTATATAGCGGATAAATTACTATAGAAAGTGCGACTAATAATACCCAGGCATTTAGCTAGACCGGTTACGGTCTCCTAGGCAAGTTTAAAAGCCGTTTTTAACCCAAACCCCACATCCTAAAAGAGCAAAGTGCAGCGTCGCAATGCATTACATTATTCATAATTATAGAGGCTTATTATTGCTTTTCAAAATGAGCCCAATTTGACTCAGATATCTAGGTTGTGGAGACAATAAATAACGTTATTTTTAGCGCCCTTTCGGAACTCGACCCGAGCCTCTTTGGTCCGCTTTTCGAACGGCAAATATTGGAATCGGGCCTCACGTCCAACTAAATCGCGCAAATTTCAATATGGGCTATCGCCCGAGTCAATTCACCCAACCAAAGATGAGTTATGCGTGTCACCATAAAAACCAATAAACGAACATTGTTAAATTTCACCACCAACGGCTAGTATTCTTCTGTTTTCACTCACTACATTCAGGATTCGACTAGCAATGCTGTTAAAGCGTTACAGCAGGTAGAAAACAACTGCATATAATTGTATTGTTGGGGGCATATCGTTGAGGCGTTCGACATAATAATCCCAGTATACCATTTTTAAATGCGGTGATTGGTAAATTGACATCGCTTCTGCCTTTTTCGTCATTTGAGTGAGAAACAAAGAGTCCAGTGGTGTTGAATTGGACTGAACGTCCTCCTTATTAATGCTGGTGTACTACTTATTCTTACCAAGATTTTGAACGGTACTCTGAAAGCAAAAATATGTAGAGACTTATTTTAGTTGTGGATCGATATAGCGTTTCTTCTGGCTTACGCGCCTATCAAATCCGATTTGAAAACCTTTCACTATGTGAACATAGACTGAATATCTCTCATTATCTGAATGTATCTCATTATCTCTTTATTGTTATATAGCATCTCGAAGTTGTTTTTATGTCGACATGCGGTTGCCCTGTCATAAATTGTTTATGCTCTATCTTTTGTGGAATATCGTGGCAAAATTTACGCTAATATAAGTTTACTTGGAGCCGTATAACTGGCGTGTCCACAGCCCTCCGAAAACTGGAGGGGGGGCATCGTGGCCTCCTCCCCGTTCATTCTCGGGTGAAAAGTAAAAGTGGGGGATAAAATTTGCTTAAAAATACTAATTATTCTCATTATTATTTTCATACAGTTTTACTACCGTGAATGTATTTTCAAACTAAAAAACGATATTTCAGCATTATAAATAATGGTAATGTTTAAAAAACAATTTGCAAACAAAAACATTAATTTTCAGACATAAAAAAAATTTTGGAATTAGTTGAACATGGGGGGTTTCGGCCAAGTGGGGGGATGGACATGGAGGAAATTTCACAAACATAGGACGGTTTGGAAACTGGGGGGTCCCCCCACCCCCACCACGGTGGACAGGCCAGTATAATTCGGCAAGATTGGTTTTTACTTTCTAACCAGACTGGAAGTAGTATGTAATTTTGCTAAATGTACTCACAATAACTCTCAGATATGACTGCTGTTCATTCGAGACTGCTTCGATGTTCGGTCATGAATATTACATTTTTGTATTAACTGTATTCGAAAGTCTTCGAGGACGTATTCGAATGCATTCGACTTTATTTATATGTTCAATGGTGTTAACTTATTAAATATGGATTTGAAATAAATAACTGATCCAATCTTTAAGTATTCTTCGAAACTACTGTATGTTTTATGCGTAACTGTGTTTTAACGTATAAAATCTCAGCGGAAAAGTGGTTTTAATTTTGAATTTGCAACTTGTTCAGCCGCATATTCTAGTAATAACAATGGTTTATAGTAAAGGGTGTTGGAATAGTACAACACTTAGTTGGGTTTCTATACGTAGTGTTTTATTTAGCTGGTGCTTTTTTCAGCAGACAGTAGTAAGTTGTCTGTGATCATATTGTTAACACATTGAAAAGAGCATAGACTATCCCCAATATTCAAGAGTACCAACTACCAACAGCTGGTATCTTGCCAATGCAGTTGAAACGGCGCGAGCGTGGTGTCATTAGCCGTCATTACGAGGAATCACCTGTAAGAGACTTTGTGTTTGATATAACTCCTCTCTAAGAATATACCACCCTAACTATATTCTGGAAATCGGATTCGTCGACCCTAAACAGTTGAAGACCACTTAAAATCATGAAATATTTATAATGGGCTCTAGATGACAAAACCATCATTCAGCGGACCAGAAAATCTATATAAAGAGTCTGTTATATTCTCGCTGAATACGATGATTTTGTTATCTAGAGTCTAACATAGTTATATCATACCTTTTCTATGAAGTTTCAGGGGTTTTACGGTCGATAACACGATTTCCAAAATGAGGCCTTTTGTTTGGTTATGCATTGTTTACAGAGCATCTAGAATTGGCTATATTACCTTGCTTGATTCCCTGTCCACAATACATAACCAAAAACTTCATTTTGGAAATCGTGTTTATCGACCGCAAACCCCCTGAAACCGTATAAAAAGGTATAATATAGCCAAGTTGGCCTCTAGATAACGAAACCTTCGTATGCAGCGTGCTTGATAACCTAACAGACAATCGTTGCAAGGTACAAACACGCAATATGCCGAAATTTGAAAAATGACAAAGTGTCGCCGAAATATATTACGACCTATGGTGATCTAGGGAGTGGTTCCTACAAAAAAGTTTCAGTAAAGCTATTCGAATGTGTAGCGAGATATAGTCTGTGAAGCACTGGTACCCGTATAGCCAGGTTTGACAATGAATCCTTAAAACCATTTTTACCATTTTGCCCGGATGGGACTGGAATTGTTGGCGTTCAACTAAAAGCCTCATCGTAATCACTTTTTCTATCGAACAAAAAAGTATTATCGGAATTCATTTACCCGAATATGAGGTATGCGTGAAAGCAAGGCAAAACATTTTCACGATTTTCTCACTAACGCCCTCAGTGGAAACTCCGCTGGCATGTTCACTCCGTTAAGCCTAGTAGTAGCCTGACTTAATTCTTACTCTGGATATTAAATGTTATTTAGAGATTGGTAACATTAATTTAAATCTATTACTCAAAATTGTGTTAATTCAGGTGAATTTCACGTATTTGTAAACGATGTTTCGTGTGGTATTGTCCGCGGGAAGAAGCGAAAAGCACTAGTTACTGATCTCCAGCGTACCGCAGTACACAGGTGAGGCAATCAATTATGTTGTTTACGCAAACAATCTTATGCTTCACAATGCCGGTTTAATGATAATAGAAAATCTAAGATTTGTAAATGAATCAGCATAAATAAATTACAATATTTAACGGAAGAACGATGCGCTCTTGTTTTGATTGAAAATTTACCGAATCTTTCTAAATGTTCCCAGGCCCCGGCAAGCCGAAAAAGTGGGTCTTCGCTGTTAAGCACACACAAGCGTGATACTACTAACTTTTAAAATGAAGACAAAAAATGACAAACATTCTGTTGCTATAATGTACATACAACAGCGTCATGCGCGAGCCGGTTACTAAGTGCACAAATAGTTTGAAACCTAAAGTCCAGCTCTTTCGTCCGAAGTAATGCAGCATTTACAGAGAACTGTGTGTAGCCACTGCACATCGTGCCGAAATATTAAAAAACGCTGCTACAGAAACTGTGTCACTTTTAGAAAAAACTACTACAGAAACTGTGTCACTTTTAGAAAACCTGTTACAGAAACTGTGTCACTTTTAGAAAAAACTGCTACAGAAACTGTGTCACTTTTAGAAAAAACTGCTACAGAAACTGTGGCACTTTTAGAAAAACCGCTACAGAAACTGTGGCACTTTTAGAAAAAACTGCTACAGAAACTGTGGCGGCACTTTTAGAAAAACTGCTACAGAAACTGTGTCACTTTTTGAAAAACTGCTACAGAAACTGTATCACTTTTATAAAAACTGCAACAGAAACTGTGTCACTTTTAGAAAAAGTGGTGCAGAAATTGTATCACTTTTTGAAAAACATGCTACAGAAACTGTGTTTATCTTTAGCGAATTGCTACAGAAACCTTGTTACTTTTAGAATATTTATTGCTACACAAACTCTGTGCCACTTTTAGCAAAAACTGCGGCACAAATAATTACGTTAGTCTTATGAATGTGATACAGCTTGTGTAGCTATTGTGACACATTTGTTGAGCTCAAAAATCAACATGGCCACATGCTTTTTTTAGATCAGAAACCTACCTTGTGTTTGCAACGGAGCAATGAACTGACTAGTCCATGTATTATTATATAACATTAGCCATATGAGGGTTAAATTCTGGGATATATGAGGATATCCGCATATAGACAACCTTATCCTAAGTTCCAAAATTTTGTTTTAACTTCACAGACTGTAAAGTAGACTTCGTAGTTAACTTACTGTTGTAGCTCTATTTTATGATGTTTGAAGGATTGGATATAAACTAAATTTCTAAATTTCAGTCAATTTTAATTGACCAGTGGTAAAAATTTATGTTGTCATCAAATGATGATCCTGAAATATGTAAAAATAGGAGATGGGACCTGCGAATTTAACAGAGTTGTCGAATCATGCATACATGACTGGTTATATATCGTACTTGCAAATATTAAACAGCATGTCAAGGCGAAAGTTATTTGTCTGCCACCGGGCTGAGTGCAAATTGGGATAGCTTTACAGCCCCGTAGACAAAAGAGGCCGGACTTAGAATGTGTCCATCTCATATCTGGTCTCGGCATTTCTAATGCCGCCAATTTTTCAAATATTCTACGGCCGTATGTTACATAAATACCTAATATTCACCCCAACGGTTTTATTTAGAACGAGCGTAGATAAACTGGTCAACTCAAATTGTACTCAAATACACAGCTCCTGTAAACAATACAGAAGCGTAGTAAACCATTTGAAAATCTGAAATAATTTGTCGTTCTAGGCATTATGAATTTTTTTAAAAGTTAAACGAACACGGAACGTCGGATAGTATCGTATGGTACGTTTGATTTATAATATAGCGCAATACGAAAAGATTACTACAATTTCCAGTGTGACTGTGGCATATGGTGGATCAACAAACTGATGGGAGCGCATATGCTGGTATACAACTTACATTTTACAATACTCTTAGCATGCTCCGTACCGAAGGCATAACTTTGAGATGGCCTTTTTCTAGAAAGTATAAAATTAAACACTGAAAAATTCACACTTACTGACTCTCCAGACTTTACCGTGTATGCAAACTTCCTGTATCTACTAATAGTGTTAAGGTATAAGTATGGCTAATTATACAAAATTCAGTTTGAAACAGAAATCTTAATACTTCAAATTCGAAACATTGAATTATTAAAACTCTAATTTACACGCTCATTCCGTTCTGTTAATCGCAGATTAAAATTGATTTATTAAAACCGTTGCTATCCAGTCAGTTTGTAGCGCATTGCGTAATATTATCCACAGTGTGTAATCGTCGTGCTGCCATTATCTCAGAAAAAGACATAAATCTAGCAAGTCGCGCTAGAGCCTAAAATATCTAGCAGATAGCCATAATAATTTTTTTTGTTTGAATAGTTGCTTTAGAATCTTTTGTATCTGGCAGTCAACTATTACATAAAACTCTCTTGAAATTTACTTCAATACATTTGAAATATATTGCTAGGTATTTTGCTGTTACAATTTTTCGTATTTTAATGCTGACTGCAAGAGACAACAGTTTCCAACTTCTAGATGTTAAAGACACAAAATTTGTTATGGCTAACTGCAAACGCTTTTCGTCTTTTATGAATATGTAGCTGCTAGAGATCCTTATTATTGTCAGAATATGGTTCGTCGAGTATTCAAATTTCGGTATATTATTGCGTGTTTTACATACATGGAGCGAGGTCCGAAGTCTCAGGTGGTGTACCGGGTCCCTGGTGAGTGGAGGTGCGTACCCTCAAGGGCAACTATGTGACCGGCGTCTGCGGCGCCGTTAGGAGTTATGGCACCACCTATAAGGGATGGTAGCCGACACCTTTGGTTTCGATTTGTTTAGTTATATATTCCTTGCAGGGAATCAAGCCGAATACGTTGGGACGGTTATCTAGAGTCCAGCCCGAATACTTCATTCCTTTTTATATGTTTTAATTGGGTTTATAGGTAATGAACCCATTGCTAGAATATAGCCTGTCTTCAGAATCTTGGTTATGTATTGCGTATACGCTGGATACGATGGTTGGGTTTTCAAGAGGCTAGTATACTAATACTTCGTGCATTTTCAGTTGTTTTCGATGGGTTTATAGTCGGCGAGGTGTTAGGGTTTTCATACACCAGGTGTTTTGTATACATCATACATAGAGGCTGTTACAAGTAATTACACCAAATCTCCATTTGCTGAAGCCGCGCTCTTTCCGTTTACCGTCGCTTGCGATATACCAGTAAAAGTGACATATTTCCTGTGGCAGTTTTCAAAAAGTTGTACAGTTTCCATAGCAGATTTTATACAGGTAATATAATTTCTCTAGCGGTCTTTCTAAAAGTGCCACAATTTCTGTAGCAGTTTTTCTAAAAGTGACACAGTTTCGGTAGCAGTTTTTCTAAAACTGGCAGTTTTTGTAGCAGTTTTTCTAAAACTATCACAGTTGCTGCAGCAGATTTTTAGAAAAATTTGCCACGATGTATAGTGAATGCACACAACACTCTCTGTGAACGCTGCATGATCGAATACTTCAAAATGTCCGTTAATAAGATTGCTGATTGTGGTTGTATCGTTGAGAGTACCTTATCTGATTTTTCTTCGCCAAGAAGATCTTTAGAATCTTTAGATCAGATGTAGAATGAAATTCACCTAGAAAAAGATCTGTCAGGAAAGTTTTAGTAATGCAGGCTTCATCGGTAATGCAACCCGCCAATATTGTCCGACACTCATTCTGGATAATGCAGGCAGACGTATATTTTATCGAAGCTTTTGAAGGAATGTGGCAAGTCAGAGTAAGCGTCAGTCCAAATACTATGGTTGGTTTCATTTTTTGTTGGCACAAAAGTATCATTATAACTTATTCGGATGTTATCATTTAACGAATAAATTTATCAACGAATAAATTTACATTTAACAAATACAGTTATGGAAACTGAACGGAATTTGTACATACCGCTCGTTAAAATTGCTTCTTTGTCTGTTTTTTGGAGATCATAACAACTAATCACCGGATGGATCTTCACAATTCTTTATTTGATCACAAATTCAGTCTATCTTCCGGCGACTCGCCCACCACGTCAAACGGTCAAGGGCAATATTTTTGAAATTTGGTCATCCGTGTATCTATATTTCGTGACCTATATCTTGAGATAGAGTCGATACATACGAAAAACAGAGCCTTCCAAAATCCACTCATAGACAGCTACAACTTTGGTATTATGTATGTTGTATCAACACTGCTGTTTTCGAACTATGAACCAAAGTTAAAAAAATACCCCAAAACAGTGAAAAAATTTTTCAAAGTTCTACCTGTTAGGGGTGAACGATGGGAGGTAGGGTAATTTAACCCGTTAAACACATTGGTTTCTTTGTTTCCTCATATGGGCTGTGTTATTAACGTTGGGCGACAGTGCTGGAGCAAAATTTGGTAAATTTTGGCGTCAAAATAGTCAGAGCTTGCCATTTTTACAATATAGATATATGTAAGTTAATCGAACGTATTTATAGGTTCTTGGGCTTGCTAAACACGATAAAATCAGTTCTGTTTGCGTAGCATGCATCAATTAAGGCAAGTCGTAGAGCCCTACTACGTAAAAACACTCTACAAATTATAATTTTTCGTAAAAAATTTTTATGTATAGGTTTCAAAATTTTTCGTCTTTTAGTCATTGGAAGAAATAAAGAGTTGTTCTTCTGTTTTAATATATGACTAAAATGACCAAAGCGTCTCCACTGAAGTATTATCGCTGTATAATTACAGTCATGGGACTTTAAGCGGGCTTATGGGCCTAAATTTAGAACGACAGAAATGATCAATAAGCGCAAAATAGCCACGCTGGCTGTTTTACTCCCATTGCGAGTAACTGGTATTAAAATATTTTGTATAAGTTATAACACAAACACAAACTAACTATAATTTTCATCTTAAAAATCCGACATCTTAATTAATGTACTTTTTACTCTTACATAGTCTGAAAAGCTATGAAATTTTTTCGCTGCAACGCCAGGACCGTTTGCAACGTGTTTCATACAACACTTGCTTTAAGAGTTGAGGCAGCTACATTAAGTGTGTAAAAATGTTTAAGACAATGAAATAGGTATCAGTAAAATAAGTTAAATTGCTGGATATCTTGAGACTGATTTTTGCAAACACAATATAAATCGTGACATCTAATACGTATTTTCGTGTTTTCGACATATTTATAACTGTATAATATTATTATATAACAAAAAACTACCACAAGTTTTTGTAAAATTATTGATAGGTTTCTTATGACTTGTCGGAAACAAGACAGTTTAATAGTGAACACCGAAACAATTTATTGCTGAAACTATTTATACCAGAAGTTTTGTAGAATGACTGTTACGTTTCGAACCAAAGATGGCATGGAGTCTCAGCGGTCACCTCAGTTAATTGTTGAACCTCATTTAACTACAACAGCGGGAACACCCGTTCTAAACCTTTTACCACAAGCTGGTGCTGGGAATGCTTCACCTGTTGGTGTTTCTTGTACTGCAACAGGATCGGCTACAACAGCATCGAGTGTCGGAGACTACAATAGTTGCGTCAGTAGTCCGAGATCGACACATTCCTGTACGACTGTCAAACACAAGGTGTCCAAGAACAACCAGACATCACCAAGTCAAACTCATCACCGTGATCCAGTCTATAGCAGTCAGAGTGTCACTGCCACGACAGAGCTTGTTTCTAGTGGATCAGATTCATTGACAACAACGCCTAGGGGTGTTCTCACAATGGATCAGTCTGGACTTGCACAGCTTATAGAACGAAATTCGCCCGGATTCGTTGCTGGTGACGACCGAAAGTCGTCCGGCTCGTGTTCGCCGAAACGTAGAACGTCACTAGACAAGAAAATAGTTACTGGTGGCCAGTGTAAAATCGAGCGTTCGAGGGAAAATGATTCTTGTTCGTCTCCTGGAAAAAATCGTTCGACGAACTCTGCTTGCGGAATAGCTGCCCGAATGGCTAAAAATCAACCCCGAACAGTATTTCCTCAACAAGCGGCTGGCACATTGGTTAGCAAATCTGTGGTAGTTACTGCGGGCGCGAAAAATCTAAGAAAATCCACAGTAGAAGTTTGTTCTAACAGACATACTGAGGCATGTGCGATCCCGAAACAGCAGGCAGCAACCACTGACACACAAGGGAAGGAAGACTGTGTTCAACCAATGGAATCGAAAGAACAAGAGGTTGGTTATTGTGATAATTTAAACATTTTGGATAGCAAGTGCAGCAAAAAATTAGTGAAGTTAGATGCCAGTTGTAGTGATACGCTATCTTCGTCCGATGGTTGCGACTCCGGCCAACGCCAGCTGGAGTCAAAACTCGGCAGAACTATGGACGACGATCGCGCAGTTACGGCCTTAAAAGAACCGACACCGCTTTTATATATAGAGCAAAGTAAAATTCCTGTATCTTCTACGAATTATAAGCATAACAACAATAACAGTATTGGTGATAATTGCAGTGATAATAACAATAATAATAATTGTGACAGTAGCGAAGGAAATAAAACCGCCTGTAAAGGCAAAAGCGATTCGGTTCCTTCAAATACTTCGACATTAGTGGTTGACGCTATGATGTGACGAATATGGCTGTGTTAAAATGTGTTATATATTGAATTAGTTTTTTATACATGCTGTGTTCACGATGACAAAAAAATTATTTTGTTTTTCACATGATTAGATGACGATAAATGTATTACAGCGTTTCTTGAAATTCAGGGTTTAATAGTATTTTGTGTCTCATGAAATTGGTTTTCAAAACGTAGATCAGAAACCGCATCAATGTATTTTTGGATTACGGAAAACATAAGCATCGCTTTAAACAAATTATAAGAGTACATGATGAAGTTACCAATGACATAAATAGTCTTTTTCGCTATAAACTGTCGCTGTAGTTTGTGGTTGATAGTTTCATGTGATCTATACACAGAAATCTTAAATGTGTTTGTACTATCTGTGATGAAGTGACTTCTTTTACAACTAACGTGTTATTTATTTGGGTTTATATGAGAAGATGCCGCTGTGTGGTGGTTTTAGCAAAATTTTTGGCTTTCACATGAAATGGCATAGGTTCATGCGGGAATGTGCTATATGTTAAAAGTTAATACCCATGCTACAAGGGCTTTATTTCTTATGTGTGTGTCTTAATTTGTGTTAAGCCATGGTTTTGGCTAGCGGATTGGGCATCGAAGGAGCGGAGCCGATATACTAAAAATTCGGTCAGATTTATTGGACAATGTTAACACTAAACAGTTCCTTCCATATGCATGTCGATAAAATTGCAATTTGGTCTTAGTCAGAAAGCATTAAAAGACCAGATGTAGTGGTCTTATCTAAATCTGAGTGAACTGGAATTTTTTTCTTTTTGTCTGCCCACGTTTGTAGGTTTACATATTTGGGCTCAGTGATTAACTACAGTTATCACTACAATTAAATGAACTTAAACCTTTGTACTGCCGTGATTATGTAATATAATGATGTAATTACAGTAAGGATATAGCATAATTGAAACGGAGCAAGCGAAGTTTTCACTGGGTGCGCTAGGGGAAAACGGTGAAAATTTCTTTTTTTGTCTGTCGCTGTCATTCACATATTCATTTTTAGATGGACGGATTTCGAAAATTTTTTGTTTGATAGCAAAAGTGATAATGATGTGCCTTTTGTTGAACGCCAACAGCTCCGATTACATTATTCAGGTGAAATTGGCAAAAAACAGGTTTTTAAGGGTTCTTTGCTAAATTTGACCATACGGGAAACAGTGTTTCGCAGCCTATATTTCTCTACGCAGGGTCGGGGTAGAAAAACGAAGAATAATCAGCTCATCGAGATCTACAACAAGTCCCACTTGACTATATTATACCTTTTTATTGTGTTTCAAGAATTTTACGGTCGGTGAACAGGGTTTCCCAAAATATAGTGAGTTTTCATTTGTCTGCTTATGTGTTGGCTTACAGGGCATCAAGAATGGTTCGTATAGGTATATTTAAAGGCTGAATATTCATCGTGCATATTTCATTGTCCGGCATGCATATTTCATGGCATTTCATGTGTTTTCAATGGGTTTAGAGCAATGAACCCGATTTCTAAAATATAGTAACCTTCCATTGTTTGGTTACGCATTGCATACAGTCATCAAGGTTGTCTGTATGGGTTTTCCAGAAGGCTCAATACGATGGTTTGTTTATTTAGATTGCAGCACGACTATCTTATGCCTTTTCAGACGTTTTCATCGGGTTTAGTGGCAATGAACCATATTTCCAGACAAGGGCGTAGCTAGGAAGTTTGAAAGGGGAGGTCGCGTCCACAGTGGGTACCTAAAAGGGGGGTCGCGCTCAGAAATGTGAAAGTCGTTTCCACAATTGGTATTTTAAGTACGCCATAGACAAGTAAAAAATGCGACTGTTGTCAAAATAGCGAATTTTAATACAAAAATGTGAAGTTTGGTCAAAAATACGGTTGAAAGTAATTGTTTTCTTGTGCGAGAGAGACTAGTTTTAGGACAATTTTCGACATGGTTTTCAACCGGAATCACTCAAAAAAATTTGTTTGGGGTTGAACCAAAGGTGGGTCGCGCCCGCAACCCCCCCCCCCGGCTACGCCCTTGTTTCCAGAATATAGTCGGGCTTCAGTAGTTTGGTTCATGGCATCAAAAATCGTATATAGAAATTATTTCGGTACGCTGAATACAGTGATTTGGTTATGTAGAGTCCTGCGTGCATATCTCATGCCTTTTCTTTGGTTTTCAATGGGTCTCCAGTCAATGAACCTGATTCCCAGAATACAATCATCTTCCATTGTTTGGTTACGCATTGCGTACAGGTCATCAAGAATTGTTTATATAGGGTTTTCCGGTGGGGTAAATACGACCGTTTGGTTATCTAGGGTGCAGCACACGTATCTTATGCCCTTTCAAACGTTTTCGTTAAGATTAGGGTCAATGAACTAGATTTCCGGAGTATATATATTCAATAGTTTGGTACATTGCATCAAAAATCCTCTATATAGGGGTTTTTCCGTATGCTGAATACGATGGTTTGGTTATCTAGAAGCCAGCGCAAATACTTGATATGTTGTCAGTTGTTTTCATGTTGTGCAGAGTCGACTAGGTTTTCGGATTTTCAATGAGTGCAGTGTGCAAGAGGTTTTGGGATGGTATAAACATCAAACACAGGCTGTTACACGGATGATTTCAAAAAAGTTATAGCCTAATTAAAGTTTTGCGGAACCATTGTATTCCCAAATGTTTGGGCTCAATGTCGTTGGAACGTTGGTGGTGCGCCAGTATTCTAGGAAACGCAAATGCATTGTAATGTAAATACGCCGAATGCGATTGGCGCATGAAAAATTTTGCCAATTATGGACAAAATTTAAAAAAATATGAGAGGGAATAGGTAAAATGTGAAAACTTGTTACTCCTACTGCATCTCCTCACGGCCGCCGAAATCATCTCCGCCATGCCGACGAACATTTGAGACACCTATGCCGTATATATATTTGTATATTTTTGTCACATTACATTGATTAGATGAAGTACATCATTGTCATGTCTATATATATATATGATTTTTCTGACAATCACTGCTGTGTTCAGTATCGATGGCAATTATAAGCACAATACAATGGGCATATTATAAACCGTTATTGATATTATGTTTCATATTTCTTGCTTAAATTTCTAGTCATAATTTCGTTTGTTGTTGCCTCAATTTATGCCAGTGATTGCATTTTGTGTCTCATGTGTTTCAGTGTTTGTCAGTGTTATCAGTATTTTTCATTTCATCTGGCTTAATTTTGCCAAGAAACAATGGGTGTTCTAGTTATGACTGTCGATTGGAAGAATTAATCGTACCACAACAGGTCTATGCTATTCTATGGACGTGTTCACAATACGTCCCGTCAAATAGAGCATACACAAATTTATTGCATCTAAATTGGATGGTGCGGTGTGATAGTATATATATTTATGCTCCCGCTGCCCTAGAGTATCAATCGGTGCTGCAGGTCGCATGCTAGATCTAAACTACGGCGACAATGTCGCCATACTAGCAGAAACCGAAGCCGAGGTGCAAAGAGCGCTAAACCTCGTACAAAGGCGCTGCAGCAGCGTCGATCTAGAAATAAACTCGCACAAGACTAAGATAATGACGTGTTGCTGTACTACGCAACCCAGTCTCTATCTGAACGGCGAAGCTATAGAGGACGTCGACAGGTTTTGCTACCTGGGATCCATAATCACCAGCAGTGAGTCATCAAAGGCTGACATTAGTAATAGAATTCGTATCGCCTCGATTACCTCCCACCAACTTCACAAAAATCTTTGGCGCAAATGCCAGATCTGGGTCGCCGCAGAAATGTAAGTATTCGAGGCATGCATTCGGGTGACACTCCTGTACGGCACTAAAACATGGTCTGTGAAGGTCAGCGACATCCACACGCTCCCACTTTTTGAACGAACATGTCTGCGGCGGATTGTAGACGTTTCCAAACTGAACCGCGTAATAAATTCGGATCTGTATGATTTGAGCGGTCAACAATCGAATCTCGAAACTGAAGTTGTGGTAAGACGACCCAAATGGCTTGGGCACGTGCTGCGACTGCAAATAAGTCGTCCCGCGAAACCAATATTAACTCATCCCCGTTATCAACATGGAAAAGGCCGCACGTGCGAGCGATACCATATCTGATATCGTGTTAGCATTCAAAGGCGTCCGTTGAGATAATGATAGTTCTCCTCAATGGAAATTCTGCAAGAAGCTGCCCGCGACCACTCGTGATGGATTTTCGATCAAGCATTGGCGCCCCGTTCCGGTGCCAGGTATTGATAGGTATATAGTTCTATAATGTTCTAATATATATTGTATATAGTACCTATATATAGTAAACAGAATTCCGGTTCCCGCGAAAATCGTATTTCGGTTGCGGTTCCTGCAAAAGGCAAAAACCATACCGGAACCTGAACTTGCATATTTTCCACAATTTTGCTTCATCTGTGCTCCAGACATACCTATATGAACACAGTGGTCAAGTTTCAAAACAACTTCACAAAAGAAAATATTAACTTGGCAAATTGACATGTGAAATACAAGTTTGACGCATAAGTTCAGCCGGAATTTTTCATTTTGCCCTGAAAGAAATTGTTAACAAAACAAAGTCAGTGGACGCTTGTAGCAGCTGTTTTGCTCATTCAGAGATGTGCGGTGGATGTTGGAATTAAGCCGATCCAACCTGAAATACATAACAGTGTATGGATTGTTTAGAAGTACTTACCTGTAAAGCTTAGTAACGTAAATTGCGCTAAGGCCAACCAGTGCGCTTGTAAATTAGTAACGTAAATTGCGCCAAGGCCAACCAGTGCGCTTGTAAATTTTGTAGATCTGTCTACATTGAAGTAAAATATGTGCGCAACGCAGCGTGACAGGAAACAGCGTTTTTGGTAAAGAACTGAAACTGTGCCTAGCTTTTCCGCAGTTTCTCTCATTTATAACATTCTGATCAGAAAATCAGCATCACTATCATCTAGCTGATGGAATCGGTTTCCCAACGTTAGCCTGAATAATGTCACTGAACACTGATCACAAAATTCTGGTAACCTTCTTTTATTTTTAGAACTATATAAAACATTAATTTCATACTTCCTACGGAATAGCATGTAACAAACGTATGCCTAGTAAAATAAGGCCATTTGAGACAGCGAAATTTACGCTTCATGCGTTACAAGCACATTCAGTTTGACGCAGTTTACGCAAGACTATGTAGTAAAGACATTTTTGCTTCTTTGGACCAAAACCGACTTCTTGATCGGGCCAAGTAACCCTGAGGGCGTTACGTTATAACGTTAGAAAGAACAACAGCTTAGAGCGGGGGTTCGGGGGAGGCAGCCCCCGACTTAAGCTTAGTGTATGTCTCGTATAAGGACCTTAGCTTACGCTAAGGCTAAGGCCTAGGCTTAGTATATCGAGAAAGGCATGGCCTGCATTTTATTTCCGACCCTTAGTGGTACTTGGGCCCCATAACTGTTGTCAAGTACAATAGCCTATGTACCGCTGGACATTTAGTGCACTAAATTCGAGAAAATCACAATTTACGTATTAAATCCACATCATTATGAGAAGAAAAATACTCATACGATGTTATATACACAGCGGAACTATGTATTGACAACATTATTACGTAGCTAGGCATTGAGATCTTGGATTCTGGTTTTATTCTTTTGCGTTTCGTCGAATATCGCTAAAGATCTATTTTTACGGTAGCTCAACGAACTTGATACCTAGTATTAACTATATTATTGAGCTACATGTATTGATACCATGAATTGTTGAAGAACAACGGCACTGATGTCATATAATATTTACACTGTAGGGTTACGCGGTCCACTATTTCGTCATTTGTCGAACTTTTACGGGGACAAGTACCAACTTCCGTCTTGTCCCCACTCGCAACGTATGCTCTACCATTGCGACTGTTGTCCTGCTCCTAACCCCCCAACTATTGTATCAAATCAGCTGATTAAAACTAATTTTGATTGGCAAAAATTCATACCATTAAAGGTATTCGATAGTTGATCATGAACCCAATGTGAAACACATTTTTGCGGAAAAGTAATTTTAGTCAAACCAAAAATGAATGGGTTTAGAATAAGTTTTTCATTAACAGGTCGATTGGAATTGACCCATTTTTTTGCTGTTAAACCCATAGATTGTCGCGCTTGACACCACAAATCTAAATAAATTATAATTTTACTCATGTTCGTACACGTGTCCAATCATTTAGGACCTGGCATCAGCAGGTCAGTATTAAAGAAAAGTAACAATAAATGCACAAATATTTAGCTCACCGGAGGCAAGGCTAACACAAAATATTCATAAAGAACTGAAGTAAAATAAAGTGTACACACACAATTGCGCGGTGGATAAGGTTCCTAGTATTTTCTGGATTGAATATCAACCAAAGTGTACTAGCAACATCGATATTTACCGTTTTTTCGCGCTTTCGTCAGTTAGAACGTTACGTACGCAGCCTCGTCGCAAAATTGTCACATCGCCCAATGCGCAGTTATAAGTAGAGATTGCAGCAGCTGGACAGTGAAAGAAATATCAATTTAGCTGCACCCAAATAAGCGTAGTCTGAGACACATATATACCAATTGAAACAACTAGGTATTGCAGAATATTCAAAATGCTGGTACCCGATGCAAACTACTGTGATAAATTTTGCTACTAAAATCAATTTCAGCAAATTAAATTCGGCTTAGAATACTTGATATTCGATTTTTTAAACCCTACGGTTGCTAAATGAACATAGATTAACACTGTAGAACGGATTACCGTCAACATGATATCCCAGTCTAAAAACCTAAAATTCCACATCGCTTAAACATTTCACAAACATTTTCTTGACAAATCTTAGCACATAGACCATGTTTCCATTGAGTCCGATGCTATCCAATTAGTGGCCTGATTGCAACCACTCTGATCCGACTTACGGCGAGATTGTACCCAATCCGACTTGACCAGCTACAACCAAATTATGTATCTACCATGTACGGTGTATATATTATATATCATTCATGTTGACGCTCCGATATCTCAGGAGGTATATACTTGAGGTCGGCGGAAGGGGTGCTGAATTCTGAAAAAAGCAGACGACCGCCCTTCCCTAAGGACTCAAATTTACCCCAGTTATTTCCCTTTGTTGCCAATATTTGATAATATTGCTGAAACTTCACCGTAGGGGGCGGGGTGGGGCTCCTCAGGGATTAGGGGTAGACCACTGCCTCGGAGGGGGTGTCCAAGGCCAGGCCTCAGAGGGCTAGCCCCCGCTGAACCCCTGCTTCGGCAGGTATGATATGTCAAGGAATTACGGAACCATAAACGACCATTGAAGCCGGATCCGGAACCTTGTTTTCGAAACTTCTATATAGTAAAGCAGATAAGGAATAAGTGAAGGTATTATGGATTTAAAATGTATTGAAAATTAATTTTACATTAACTTAAAGTATTATGATAACATATTGGCTCTATGGAACCTTGAACAGGCTAAGGCAACTAATAATGTTTATTTATCGATCGAGAAGCCAAAGTAACCCTGAGGGTAGAAATATACAGCAGACCATACCGTTGTCGATATACTAAGCCTAAGCCTAGGTCGAATAGATCTTTAATGATATTCGACGAAAGGCAAAATGATAAAACCGGAATCCAAGATCTCAATGCCTAGCTACGTAATAATGTTGTCAATATATAGTTCCGATATGAATATAACATCGTATGAGTTTTTTTCCTTCTCATAAGGATGTGGATTTAATACGTGAATTGTGTATTTTCTTGAATTTAGTGCACTAAATTTCCAGCGGTACGTATGTTATAAATACGGTTGGGACAAAATGTGCCCCCTCAAAATGAAATTCATAAAATGTCCCTCCGCGAAATGAAGTGTTGGCATTTGTCCCCAACTGTCCCCCATGAAGTTTCAAGGAAAGAACGAAACTCGCCGCGACATGCGTAAAGGCTTAACATGCAAAAGCCGAAATGTTCCGTACTCCTCAGCAAATTATCATCAGTTCGAGTTTTCAACGTTTTGGTGGCTGGCATTTTTTAATTTAGCTGATTAGTTTTGTATAGTTCCCCATAGTGAAGTATGCGTTGATATAAATTTTTTAGTAGTAAACGCCAGGTTTCTAGTTAATTGAGATCTTGCCAGATAATAGAATATTAATGTAACCTTAAGTATAATTGTTATGAGTTAGAAGTAAGTCACTATATTTCATAGATGTCAATGGTCCGTCGGCTTAGGGCGGGATCATGGAGACCAATGTTTGAAATTTTAGAAACTAAATATATATATATTTTTTATTTACTAAAAATTTTTGGTTCTTTTCGATTATCCCACGCCGGCCTGCGTGTGCCCGAAAATGATTCGATTCTGTAAATTTTGGTATTTTTGTGATCATCGTGACCTCCCCTGATCATTTCAACCAAAAATAGAATATTTAAAAATTTAGATTTTTTCGAGTCCCAATGATCCCCCTTAGGAACCCAAAAAAAATTTTTTCTAAATGGTGACATTTCACGGGATCCGGTAACCCGATCCTAAGTTATTTCACAACTATCGGAGGCTGAGAGGCTCATCAATTGAACAGTGTTTGGCCATAACTTAGGACGCTTTTATCGAATCCCCTTAAAAATAACACCATGACACTGACACCCTTGGGTCCCGAAAAAATCAATTTTTTGGTCGAAATGATCTGGGGAGGATCAGAAAAATACCAACATTTCCAGAATATGATCATTTTTGAGCAAATGCGGGCTGGGGGGATATATAATGGAAAAGAACCAAAATTTTTGACAATTTGCTATAAATTTTTCCTAGCATCTTATTTGTACCAATTTTACCCTGTTTTTGCTAAAACTTTCGGCGGTGTGGGTGTGTGCGCCGTGTGGAGCTTTCAGGTGACGAACCTTGGTAAGGGGGGTTAGGTTGTCATACCCTACCTCTTTCTTTGCAACCATTCGACACCTATGCTATATTTATATTGGTTAGCTGCTAATTTTCTTAATTTCAGCTTTATAAAAGTAAAATTATCTATTATCATTGTGTAGCTACGGAGCAGATAGGAAAAATCATACAAGTAATTCATAGGTATTGTCCTAGTGGTGCAGGGATTGCCCTCCTAAATTTTGAATCACATCTCCGGAGCGGACGCATACCCGCGCCACACCCAAATTTTAGCAAAATTTTTCAATAAAATTTTACCACTTAAAAAGTCTACCCCTACCACCTAAGCCAACGGAACTTGGAGATAGATAAAACTGGTGCAAGCAATGGGAGTATATATAGTATAATCAAATAATTCATAAATACAAATTCTGCGTAATTCCCTGATTATTCATAGTTGAAATTTCCGCAATGTCTAGGCGACGGTTAATGTAACACTGCGATGGAGGTTTTAAGCGAAGTCACACCCAAGTAATTTATTCAATACAAGTGTACTTCCGAATTTTGGGCGTATGATCCCCAAAATCAACTTGTTTTGCCTGCTTACTTTTAGCGACTGCAAAATAGTCCAGAGTGAAAACTAAATTTATTGTAACTGATATTTAGTTACTAAGATGATTTTCAATGCGATGATAGAATATTTACGGAGATTAAGGCTAATTTGTGTGATGACTGAACAGCATAATTCTTTTCTTGTGGGTACTCTGCAATTCGATTCTTTGCTCAGGCTTTGCGAAACCCCTGTTTAGACAAACTTGTTGATTTTTATGTTTGTATTTCGCGCATAATGTAAATAATTCTTAGACATTAAATGATTAATAGAACTTCCGCTGGTGAATATAATACATCTTATAAAGCAGGCTCTTCAACCTTTTCGTTGGTATATCGACACAGTCGCAGCGTGCATTGTGTGTCTAGTTAATTTGCCGAGTTTATCGTGCGGCGTGCGTTGTTCGTGCGCGTTGTGAGGTTCCTTAAGGAACCGAGCAACAGTTCTTAAATACGGTAGTCCTAACGTAAACGTCTTGCACCCGAGCGACCAAGGTTCAATCCGCGGTCAGAAGAACGCTTTGGTTTGAAGGAAAAGGTTAATAAAAGTTTAGTCTGCTGTTCCATTAGTATAATGAGCAAGAGGTTTGCACTTATTGCAGACGACAAGAATATCAAGGACACCTCCCCAAATATATTTCATATTACGTTACTCATAGACGTGTTTTATCTTAGCAACATTAGATGCTCTTCGCCTGTCTCGGTAGCCGCCGTTCCATGGGGGGAGTGATAGTGCTGCAAAAAGTACCTATGGGTTCAGCGCCTACAGGAGGGTCGTATCACCTATCGCGGAAATCCGTACCTCATTGGAGTAACACCCTATCCTCCGTTTGTATGTATGCACCATGTGTGTTTTATTTTAGCTTGCCCCTGCCCCAGACTTAAAATGAATCCCGGGTGCCCGGACATACCGAATATAATTTCCATCTACAGTACAGTCCTATTCATTTATCAGGCTAAAGCCAAGTTTCAGAGCATGTTTTCCTGAATATGCTTATTTATGATTGGCTGTTCCTATACCTGGTGTAAAATATGACCAATTCACAAATGGTTGCTTAAAAGCAACAGCATGAGATATATAGGTTAACTTATTTGGCGATTGGCATCAAATCATGCGAGCGCACGTTGTTTGCTGTTGTATCATCTGGGTTTATCTCGTGATGTACACTCAAAATACTTTTTGTGTAATATAAAAGAAATTTGTTTGAATTTTGCAGCACCAGATGTTCCTAACGATTTGAATTTGTAGAAATTCGGTTCCCTAATACCTAGTCATTTAAATTTGGATTATTCAGTGTTCAAGAACAAATTTAATGCAATAGTGACGTCACAATCAAATCGATTTCATAGTTAAGCTTTTAATGTTCGCGAACAAAACGGGTTTAACTCAAATCGACAAATTTTCGTTCTCAAAAATTCGGGTAATTTTACTTGAATTTTCGCTAACACGAAATAGTTAGATTTCAATCGTGAGTGCTGTGTTCGCGAACAGTTTTCCGCCGAATTTCAATTGACCAAAAAGCGTTCCGGAACAAATTTTATGCATAATTACAAAATCGGAAGGTTGGTGGGGTCACCTTAAGTTTACTCTTCGCATTACAAAACATGCAATTAAGTGGTTGATGCAATACATTGCTTGTGAATCCCCACCCCATACCGCCATGGGTTTATTTTTCTCGGATATATTTTGTGTGAGAATGTGCACATTTAATCGCTTTAAATGTAGTCATGCATTATCCGCTGTTTGCTATGCTTCCTTGTGTGAGAGTGAGAATGCGCCTATTCGCTTCATATGTGTCATGCTTTATCCGTTAATTGATATGTTTGTAATGTTAATGTTTTTGCTCAAGTTTTGCAGGGTTCTGTAACGAATTGTACAAAATTTTTACCATCATGACAGGTGCGTCTAAGAATGCGAGTCACACTAATTAGAATCCACACATTAATTGTATCATTTTATTTATTTATCATTTATGATAATCTTTGAAACTTAAGAAATATGATGGCTCGCCCTTACATTTTGCGTTTTTTCATAGAAATTTAGTCTCGTAAATTGAAGGACTTTAGTAGTTTACTATATAGAGCTAGAAATAGACATGCTTTGTACCATGGGTTCAAGATATTGCAAAATACTAGCTACAAATGTTTACAAATGAACGCACAATATTTGACACGGAATGGCTTATATTAGCAATCACTTGGTAGATACCCACCTTTTTTAGTCATTCATTAACCAGAACATCTGTTTCGAAATAGTGTACTTTTCAATCATTGTTATTGCGGATTTTAGTCCGTAAGTTGTACAAAGAAAAAACGGTAATGTTTAATGATATTATCAATCCTCAATTTATAGAGTTGTGAAAAGTTTATATCGTCGAAACATTGTACAAAGTATATGTGAGTAAAGAAATAGCCAGATTTTCAATTTCTGGCTCAGTTCACCCTTTCCTGAACCTACGCTCGGATGCGATAGACAGATCTTAGGGTCTGCCATGATTCGACTCTTCATAAACCATAATGGGCTCGGCTGGGCTCATCTCTTCCGATGGAAAACCAGGCTCGGTTCGGCTCTTAGGCTTGCAATAATAAAACTTTGCCATATAATACTATATTATTTCAGAAAACGTTAGAGGTATACAAATCAACAAATGAACTATATACAGTTGATTTTAGAGCTGTTATGAAGAGACCATAGCTTTTCCATACGCAATAGGCTCTGACAGATTCTAGGCTCAGAGTTCCTTAGACATCACAGCAGCGTCGGTTTCGATTGGTTCTACATCCGACCCAAAACTAGAGCCAAAGTTCTCACGCTTAGTAAAAAGTAACATATACCGATCCCCAGAACATTAAATTTTTGGACTGCATGTCACAAACGCGTCATAGTCTTGTAAAGGTAGTTGCAAGTGCAGTAAAATATTAGAAAGGTATAGTGAATACCAGCATTCATCGGATATTATTCTCCATGAAGCCGTGCCGTAGGCTGTTGGTTACAAGATTTAGAATAACATTTTTAACAAGAAATTTGAAATTTCAATGCAATTTGTTGTAAAGATCTTTTATTGCGGCTTAATTGTATGAGAGATTTTTATGATTGTACAAAGTCACATTTTTCAAGTGTCTATTACACTGTACATGCAACATATAATGCTTGCTGTAAATACACAGACTTGGGCAGATCATGCATTATTTTACGTAAAAGTACGTTATAGCTGCATTTTTGGTTTGTGTGTAAATAGGAATACTTTTCTAGAATATATATTGGATGTTGTTGAAAATGATAAATGAGGTTTGTGTGCTACGTTTTGTAGAAGGAACCTACAGATAGGAGTACAATGTTGCCGGTTTGTTAATGAATAAACGGCTATGAGCTTCTAATTTTGTTCTGGATAAACTGATAGAAATATGGGTCTCATCAGTTTACTTAACGTATAATTTATATTTAACATACTTAACCAAATCGGATTATAGTGTTTTATGTACTATAAATGAAGAAAGAAGAGTAGTGATGTTTTGGATTAGAACTTATTAAATGTAGTTTGATATTTGACACATGATGTTTATTGACACAACACAACGGAAAATAATTGAACGCAGCTAGTCGTATATCTCAAAAGGATGATTTACAAAAATAGTAGATAAAAGAAATGTTTGGAAATTTTAATTTTAAAGTAATAAAAGGTTGCATACTATATATTTTACATTAACTTGTTATATATCAAACTAAAAACCTTGTATATATTTATAACGCTCGTAACGCCATACACATACGTTTAAATTTATTTAAATCACATATGGTTTCTACATCTAGAAGTTTTTGTGGGTTCCTGTCATAATAGATATACAATGTTCTGAGATTTAATTTATACGCCCCTGCTTCGAATATTTAATTTACCACTAATTCGAGATTGCAAATTTGTAGCACTATTCAATAAGATTTAAAGGCAAAACTATTATATCGTTTACAACTGTTACTTCAAGTTTTACTAAGTTCTGAGAATTTGCTTAAAATATAATCAAATGCGCCGAGTTATGTGTTAGTTACAGTTAATTCGATAACTCATGTTTTTCTGCTAGTTTTTGGAACAACTTTTACAGCTAGAAAATATTTACACGCAGAATATCGAATCGAAATGTCAACCCATGACACTTTTGGTGGGATTCAAAATATGTTTACAGAAACTTTGTAATATTTTAAAAGAATTTTGAATGTTTGTCTAGGTCTCGCTAGTCCAGATTTTAGGGTATATCAGCTGAGATTTTGTTCAATCAGCGAGTCAGTCGCAGCCTCAGGTAGCAGATTCAGTTGTAATCAAAGAGCTCAGAGTAAGTGTAATTTTCTTGTAATATTCTTAGCTTAAGAGCCATACGGCGCCTTGATATTTTACAGCTTTTGCTCGGTGAAGTTTAGTTAACAGCTAAGCAGTACATAATTGTTTCCACATATTCTATTGGGGCTTTAGAGAGCACAGGCGTAGTCCTAAAAATTCTTGCCCAAGAGCACAGAGGTGCTCCAGTGTTTTTCTGACCCAATAGCGGAGAACACAGAGCAATTTTTATTGACTTTAACTAAGTTGAGCTGAGCTTAGGCGAGAGCTTAAGTGGATCGAAAGGTTCACCTTGCGTTTCATAAAAATTCTTAGATCCACCTTGCAGCTTCTTCAGCTGGTACTCTTATCAATTTATTGTTCTGTTTATTTTAATATTATTATACCTGGTGTAGTAAGTGGAGTCATAGATCGCGGAGCGCTACTATTACACAAATTCAACGTTGGAAAAATTGAAGTTTTATACCTAATAGGGCTCGCTTCGCTACATGTTTACGTCTAGTAAGTGGAGTCATAGATCGCGGAGCGCTACTATTACACAAATTCAACGTTGGAAAAATTGAAGTTTTATACCTAATAGGGCTCGCTTCGCTACATGTTTACGTTTGTAGGTATATATGTATGCGTTACGACCATGAATGGAATCAAAAAAGGAAAAGGACCAGACCTGATTTTCTCGACGATCCTAGGATGCCACGGACCTCAGCCAGTAAGGAACTCCTATTAATACATTACCAAGAGGTATTTAAAATTAGTTCGACAGTAACTAAAATCAAAAGTATCAAATTTAAGGGGGACAGCAACATCCTAGTTAAAATATACCCCAATAAGCAACAGGATACAATGGAAAACGATAGATTTGTTAAAAACAATTTTCTGTCACCAGGAATACCGGACACGATTCGGACTATCCGTATCCTGTCACGAAATTGAACATAGAACAAGAATACTTTTCGGTGTCGAATTTCATGGGCTTTTCAATGAGACCGCTATAACGAAATTGAACGACTGATTATCGAGTTATCCTCTTCTGGATCCCTATCAGCTCAAAGAGCTGCTACTTACGCTAAGTCGGGCTGTTGGTGTCATTTGGAAATTCTCACGACACACGATAGATTATATAGTCGTTAATTTAATTTAGAGATATATCCTATATATTCTACACGAACCTCGTAATATCATTCCCCTGTCACCTGTTCTTCAGCGCGAACCGTTTGTAGTCGTAATGCTGGTGAAACTCGCGGCTAAAATCGCTAACATTATTGAGTTTGTAACCTTCTTACGATTTGTAGCATAGTGTCTTATATACGAGTCTTATATATCAATATTTTCCTTAGGTAGACTTAAAACTAAGTCTTATCATTACATCTTGTCAAACTTTCTGATTCGTGTGAGGGACACATAAGTCTTATTTTCACTCTTCGCCAGCCCTTGATGGACCGGCAAGTATGCAGTTAAAATCACATAGTGAAGGAAGTCTTCAAGCAAAATCGGGGTCTGGGTTAGTCTAAAATTTAGGGAAACACAGTTAGCTCCCAAATTTGAGGATAAAATACATGATCTAACATGCGCCCCCATCTTTGGAAGTGTGTTCGGTTCTGGAAAAATTTTGCATTCAGACCTGATGACAGCAAAACCCTCAAAATTTCCAGAGCGACTCGATCGCTACTTTTTAGATATTTCTCTATTTTTGCCTTTTGACCCTTTAGCTCTGGCACAGATTATATATACTCGGTTTCAGCATGGATTCATATTTCTTTCCCTGTCATCATAGAAAATTTTCTCGGACGATAACAGAAGCACTCAGTGCATTTATAACACGAACACACTCGTGAAATATCAATTTTACAAGCATTCGAACATTGTACAAGCATTGGAAAACTGAACTGCTAACATACATACACAAGCGGTTGCAATACTGGATACCGGCACAGCATCGAGGGCAATCGGTTGGGAAACCAAAGAGAAAGGAAAGCATGGGTTAGTTTCGGGTTCGAAATTTTAAGCCTTGACGGTTGAGACGACTCTAGGATCGTATCTAGTGAAGGCGTCCAAAACGTTTGAAACTACGGTCAACTGAACGGGATACGCATCAAATTGCTATAAGAGGCAAGACTTTGCAACCAATTTTCGTGTAGGCTTGTACTCGAAATATGAGTTTGAGGCAGCCACATCCGGGCTCTCGATATTATGTAAGAACTAGACCATTTTAACAGTTTACTGGAGTTTTACAAGACCCAAAATTCATCAGGATTAGGATTAGACAACGATATAACTTCGCCCCAGTGAGAACGTGCAATTTTGTACATACTTTGAGTTTTCTTAATTTTATCAGCATCAATCGGTGGACCGCCCATCCAGAGTTATTTGAGTAGACTGTAGATTGGACTATCTAAGGTGACTTAGATTTTGGTAACTACGTAGGACCGCTGGAAAATAAATAAACTAATTTGACACAAACGACCAACATCCAACTATTATAATGAAATCCCTTTTGACCAGGTGGATGCCTCATCTAGGTAAGCCCTCAAGCATAGAAACTAAGGTTTCGCAAGAGATTGCTAAGATTTAGCATAGAACAAAAAGATGACATAAATTCGGCCTCACAGTGATGTGTAGATTTGAATATTTTTCGCAGTCAGACCGTATTTGGAATAGAGATCAGCGAGGAGTCCCGCTAAGCTCACGCCAGAGATTTGCAACCAGATTACCTAGGAAGCTTGCTGCTGCAGATAGGAGTTGAAATTTAACAAGGCTTACCTACCCGATGATGACACAAAATGCCCCTTTGTAAAGGTGTAAGGTTGTATTAATTCCGAGTAGACCTTATCCGTCGTAAAATGTTCAAATTGTGTGGCTTTTTGGGTATCGTAGCGCAACCTAGGAATGATGCCACAATTTAAGCTTACTAGCAATCACCCGCAACTAGAATTTGTGATCCTATGGGATTAGAAAAATGACACAACAATATTATGTTGTGAGATTAAATTTGATTACGTAGCGGGGTTTGTCACGTACGTCAAAACAGCGTTCCGATTCTTAGACCTGGGAACTCAGTACAATGTACACCACCAAACTTAGCAACCTCCGCGGGAGATCCAGATTTTAGGATATACCGAGTAATTAATTTCAGTAAAACCATGGAGACTAAACCTTCAATAATCTAACCATAGAGGAATTTCAATTTATCTAAGAGTGGGCTTCATGACAAATTTTGGGTAATATAGAGAGGGTTATTAGGTTCGCAGGCGAGTTCATCAGTTGGCTTGGGCCGTCTGATAGCCATTGAATACTCCCCGACCCCAAAAATCGGCATTGTTAGAACGTGTTCCATTGTGTTGTCGATTGTAGTAGGTTACCTCGTTATTGATCGTAGGTAGCATGAATAAAGAATGTCAAATTTAAATATATCACTATACGTCGTTATGGTTGTGACAGTTAAGGATGGAAAAAAGTTCTGCGAATAAGCAAAGGGAGCGGCAACCACTTTTCCCCTGAGCCTTGATGGCTCTATAAATTTTCAGCCTGCGAGTATCGTTCCCGGTAGAAGAGCGCACTACGGCGCAGCCACACGCGAGTGTCGCGATAGGTTATTAGCGTACCGTGGCACGACAACCAGTTCGGACGTTATTTGAGAAATGCCAACATTATACGAAACATCAAAATTATCATTGTTGGAATGGAGCGTAAAATATGGTTACGAATTAGTGATAGCAAATATATAGTTCTAGGGGGGGCGGTGGCGGCCCACGGGTCCGCATACTGCCCTCCCCTTTTTGTGCCCGACAAGCTCTGCGGGAACCGTATCAGGTTACAAAAAACTTGGGATTTTCGATTCGATGCAGACTGGTGGGACAAAGGAAGCTCTCGGTTCGTCAAGCTTTTAAGTGCGCTTAGATGCACAAACGCTTGTTTGAAAAATCGCAAAAAATACAACTTTGGTCCGGACGAAGTCATTTGGAATCCAGGTCGAGGAGAAGAGACATAAGGATTAACACAGGGACTCCGTAGAAGCATCCATCAAAATTCGAGTCAGTGCCCCTGTGAGCTTTTAGTACCGCTGAGGACGACCCATCTACAAAATCTTGGACGAGCGATGTCAAGCCGTGCAGCTACGATAGAGAGTGTCGTCATATATATCTTGGATAGAAACGTAACTCCGGATACAAGTACGGCCGCCTCAAATGCCGGGTAACGTGCCCTAGCCTGTCGGCTGTTATTGCCCCATCCAGCTCACTAAAGGCCTTCAACGGGAAAGGCGTGTCTGAAAGCAAATTACGGAAAAATACAAACCTAATTCTAAAGGATCATAATTTAGGAGCGGGCTGGCAACCTCGTGCTGGCACAGGTTGTGCAAATGAGTTCGGGCCCGTGAAAGGTGCATCAACGATTCAACTTCAAACATAACGATTGAAAGAGACAAAGAATTAGTTGCGACCCAGGGAATGGAAACGGGCTAAGAGTTAGTGAGACCAATCGAACAAATTCGAGCTTTTTCCGTCGTGATATTTTGAAAGTAACATGTACCCCAATACAAAACAATTGGACGTGTGTTCTCAAGCCGTGCAGCTGCGGTAGAGGTTAACGTCGGACTCCTTTAACAAAACCAACTACAGTGGGAAGGCCTCGTTGAGCTGGATTCAGAGGACGCGGCATTTACCCTCGAACCACGCGCACACTTCAGCTCTTCTTCCAGTCTCGGTACCATTAACTTCTCCGACAAGCGGCGGGAAATATAGGTTACAAGCCGACCACCTTGCGGCAAACGGCGTGCGCATGTGGCTCCAGGCTCTATTAACGGTTCTTTTCCATTACCCCCAGCCCGAATTTGGTCAATTTTGAAGATACAGAGCCGATTTTGTATCAATCGATTCAGCTCGTGAGACGGTCCAGAAAATACTCATTTTATCCACTTCCCTGAAATTTCTTTTAGATTTTTTGAGATTACAGTTTGAGATTTTAGGTCCCCTTGGGAACCTAAATTATATTTCTTCGGAATATGATCATATTGGTATATACCTTTGGTTTCGGCTTGGTGAGAGAAATCTAATGTGTGTAATTTATTTAAATCTACGCCACCGTTACAAAGTTATAAGGGAACAAGTAACCCTGATGGGCGGTACTTTATAACGGTAGAAAAACGAACACCTTAGAGCGGGGGTTCGGGGGCAGTAGCCCCCCGACTTAGGCTTAGTGTATGTCTTATAAGGACCTTAGCTTAGGTTAAAACTTAGGCTTAGTATATCGAAAACGGCATGGCCTGCATTTTATTTTCGCCCCTCAGGGTTTTACTTGTCCCTTATAACTTTCTAACGGTGGCGTAGATTTCCATAAATTACATATATAATATAGATTTCTCTCAACAAGCCGAGTCGAATGGTACCCAATATGACAATATACCGAAGAAAAAATTTTGGGATCCCAAGGGGACCATTGGAACGTCAGAAATCGAAAAAAAATTTTCAGGGATGTGGATAAAATGAGTATTTTCTGAGCCGCTTCATCAAGCAGAATCGATTGATACCAAAATCAGCTCTGTATATATCTTTAAAATTGACCAAATTCGGGCTGGGAGATAACGGAAAATAACCCTATTAACAATACTATGTGCAAATAGAGTTCCAAGTAGAAAACAGCAACACCAGGACGAGGCACAAACGCTGGGGTCAGATAGCCAGGACGGATATGGCTGACAATGTAACTGTAGGCATTTGCGCGGGCGCCACTGAGTAATGGAAAAGGCACATTATGCGTGCCGTGTAAAATCACACTTGATTATTTTGAATATACGTGAAGTGTAGTTATATTTTGTTCTTTGAAATAAGTAAACTGTGTTTATAAGCGGTAAACCTAAAGAAAAATAAGAAAAAATAGAAACGGAAACAGATAGGGACCTAGGATAACTCCACTCCGTAAAACTGGCACAAGACCCAATTTTCTAACCCCCACATTAAAACGCTACTTTACCCACTCTGCACAAGGTGGCGGGCCCTGGGATTTGCTGTCCGGTAACCCGATAAGCCAACGCATTTTTGACGTGACCAGGGCTAAGGAAGTGAAAACCAAAGTTGGATCCACGCCCGGAAGGCGGGAACCCGAAGCCAAAAAAAGTGGAAATTCTGGAATCATGAGGGAGACGGAACAGCCTTACTATCTGTGAACAGGCTTAAGGGTTGGCCCTTCCTCGGGAGACCTTCGTACCATTAGAGGGTGGGCCAATGTAGGGGTTAGGTTGAACACAACGGTAAATACGCCGGCGGCCCACCAGGGTTGGTTTTTCCGGAAAAAAGTCAAAGCTTTATTGTTCGGGGCAAAATGGCAAACACAGTTTTATGCGAAATTGAATCCCACGTTGATTATTAATGCTTTGATTACTGAAAAAGGTCTAACTGCAATTTTGTCACAAAATTTGCCACTACACAGTGCAGCGGCGCTTGAATGTTTCCAAGGGGCAAGGTTATGTGAAAACCTCACAATGGCTATATCGATACGAGGAGTATAATTTGGTTCGAATTAATTGTGAAGGAATTTCATAGGCAACCGCAAACTCATTTTCCGCGCGATAACATGTTAAAACGCTGCTGGTATATTATTTATACTGCAAAGCATCGCTCACGTCTTCATCTATTTAATATTGATACAAAGATCACGCCGGTGGAGACAGAACCTGCGGTGGAATTCTTTTGTTAAATGCCAATGCACCTAACTGGACAAATATAAGGTTTCTGGTTGGTTGTTAAGGTCTTATAATAGTATGTTAGCATGGGCTGCTGAGATAAAGGCGATATTTATTTTTTACGGGGTTGGTGACTCTATGGGTAACCAACCCCCGTCCCATATCCTCTTGTCATGTATGCCTGGCCTGTGTCAGTCTAGTTTACTGCTTTTATATGCTGAATAAAAATCCCATGGCTCTTTTAGTACCGCGCCTATTTATGCTTGGAAGACATCATTTCTACCATATAAATCATACGCATGAAATGAAAATGCTTTTTAAACGGGTGTAAATAATGGTCACGGCAGTAATATTTTGTTGCATAACGGTTCTCTGTTTTTTACTCCAAAATCCAGAAATAGTTTTTTTCCGGGGGGTAGGAAAAAAGTATATTTTCCGATGCCCAACCCTGCGGCCTACTAAGCTAACCGGTTCCCTTTGGTCAACTAGCGGTTCACCGAGGAGTCGGAGAAGTCGGGCACCACAGCGCGCAATTATAGCGCTGCAGCTGGGATCCTTAGGGATAGAACAGAACTGGTGATAGTACACTTTGCTCCTCGTTGGTATCTCTCGCCGTTTATAATTGTCCAATATGTCAACATGATGCACCATCATGTCAACCTTTTCATTTCTGATAACATGCCATCGATCAAACACCCTGGTGTTTGTGTATAGCTTAAAATATATACTCAAAGGAAAATTTCTTACGGTGCCTGCTATTCGCTTCTGGCATCGTGTATTACATTTTGTCCATTCGGACTGGTCAGCGATCCACGCCACATCCTGTGGTATATAATCATATCGCCAGCTCTACCATGTCTCGTCCACCCTAATATTAAACGAAAGAAGACAGTAGCGCGAAAGATGATTTGCGGAAATATATCACGGCTCTTAATAATTAGGAAAGTTAAAAATTTATTTATTAGCGAACACATTGAGCAACCCTATCAATTCAAAATAGATTCGACATTAAGCATCCACGGAACGTCGAAACGCTGTGGGGGCCACAATGGTCAAACAAATGCCGAGCGAATTCGTGCGGGAAGAGGCCTAGTTTGAGTTAAGGTTCACATAGTTTTGGCATTGACATGTTGACCACTCTGCTCGATATCGGTTCACGGTTATTCACGCTAACCAGCCAAACAACTTCCAAATGAGACCGAGATGGACAACAGCAGTAGGACTCTATGGCCTGTGAGCAAGTGTCAGTGTCAGCTTCCCTGATGAACCTCAGCAATTATTTCAGAGACTAGCCAACGCGCGCAGCCATTCGGGCAGGGTCCGAACACAACCCGTGAAGCACGCCTGCAAGTTATTAAGCTCCATAGCTTCTTGTGACTGGCCAAGAAAAGCTATAAATATTTTGGTTCACCCTTGAGATTATGATAGCCGTGGTCGTATGGGAATGGTGTTAGGAAGTTAATGATGATGCAGCTGCGTGCGGTGATTACATGCGTAGTGTGTAAAATGTACTCTATTTGATCCAAGCGGTACAACCCTGTCGCATACAGTGAGGGATCAATATGCTTTCTTTCACTATTATGACTAAACTGAGTCATCCAAATGTGACCTCAGAGTGAGTCTCACATGACTCAGACTGAGTCAACTTTTTAGCTCAGCTATGTGTTGTTCACAAAGAAATGTGTGCACTTACTCGACATCGTAAACATAGACACGCGAGTGTATGGAAACATTACATTCGACAGTATGTAACAACTTTCGTGAAGTGTTACGCAAAGCGGGTTATGCGTTCTTTATAACAACATGCAAATGTTTTTACCACCAGCTTTAGCCGCAGATGCTCAAGGTCCGAACCCCCAGGAATTTAGTGTTTCCATACACACGTGTGTATACGCTGACGATGTCGAGTAAATGCACACATTTCTCTGTGAACGACGCACTATATGACTCGACTATTCAATTTTCTGAGTAAAGTTGACTTAGCCTGAGTTGGTCCCAACCTTACGCATTAGATGACTTGAATCAGACTCAAGCTATTAAGTCAAATCTAACTCAGCCTTTTTTACTGCCAACACTTCCAAACATCTACGTAACAGATTGGTCAGAGCGGTCAAGGTTACGACTATTCGTGTAAACATGGACGCCCAGCGGCTGGTTTGTTTGAAAGCGAGCCAGCGACGTCAGCCGAAAGCCTACCATACATATGACGGATAAGTCTGTCCGGTTTGACAATGTGGATCATATTCCCGTGTTCAGTGACACCGAAAGAAAATATAGAAGGTGCATCAGGATAACAAAATCGGAAGCCAAATTACAACTTTTTCCAGTGTGCTAAGTGCAGAATTTACTTGTGTTTAACATGAGAGAGGAATTGTTTCGTGGATTTTTATGTAAATAACTGCAAGTTGCGGAAGATGAGATTTACTAAGCTGCATTTAGTTTTATCGACAAGGCTGTTTTGCAAAGGCAGTATTCCAAATTGAAAACTTATTGAAACGGTTTTAACAGGCTATGATCCTCTTATTATTTTCTGCACATTCAAACGTCTAAACAATACACTACAAAACTTGCATTTATTTCAGATGCCTTATGTCATAGGAAGAATTTACTATTTTATAATGAAATTGCTCTGAAGCATTTTACAATGAGATTGCTCTTTTGTTCGCACTAGCTATGTGTTTCTTTGAAACTCAGCGATCGGAGATTCCACTGAGTTTTCTGTGTTTATTACGCAATGTGGTGATTGTGCAAATCCATCGGATGCCGGAGTCCTATTTCATGAACCCATATTTTGCAGGAAATCTATTGAATACATAACTGTTCTAGAAACATTGAGAAATTTGCTTCCAAACACTGGGAATTGTTTAAAGTATTTCCGGCATAGACGCTCGAGCCTTGTCCCGGAGGAAATGATGTAATCTATCATGCAGAAGTACGACTTGGAATCACGGGAAACCGGGAGAATTGCAGTTTACGCGAACACCCTGGTTACAGTACTCGCCAAAAACAATGCTTGAAGTTCGAGCGAGACGGCACCGTGTGAGTGGATTCCTCTAATTCCGAGAACTATAAAAACTAATAAATTTCAGTTTTACAACGAAGTGATCTTGAGCGAGTTGTATGAGCGCGTTTCGAGGGATCGACAGCATGTATTGCAAGAAGATAAAAAATGTAAGTTCTATCTCAGGCAATCGCTATATTATGAACTGAAAGCCTTTGTAACTTTGAAAAAATTTTTTTAAATGAGTCCAGATTTATTCTCGGACTTGCATGTCGGTTGTTCAATGACAGAAGATCGACAGTCGTTCCTAATAGCAATGTTACAATCTCGTTTTTGTCATTTGAACCTGACAAGTGATAATATTCCTAACGTTGCGATTAAATGTTTACAGAGAATTAAGAATTGACATCCATCAAAGTATACTAAGTAATAGTATATATACAATACAATATTATGCCAAAATAGGAAACACTGAGTAATTTACATTTTATGCATTGTTTTAAATGTGTAGACATCTCTAAACAAATAATTATATCTTCAATTAGGTACACTAGTAATTTGTCAAGCTCGAAATGATTAATCGTTAGGTTTTTAGAATTTATTTTTACTATTTACATAGAAGTCCATAAGCTCAACGTGTATATCGGCGATATGAAAGAAAGGCACACGTAATGTCGACAGCAAAATAAATGCACATAAAAGAAACTAATTTTTCAGTAGCTGGCGACAAGTACAGCAAAAATTACGATAAATCTACAATGAGCTCGCAACGAATTCGACCAACAATAATTACTGCAACACTTTACAACCTGATAAAAAGTACTAAAGCTTTCTTAGCCGTTTATATCGTCTAAACTTAAACAGTACACGTAAAAATATAGTACTCGCCACTATTGACCGTCCGCTTAAATATTAAATATCAAGCGACCAAAAACAAACTATAAAATCTGAAAAGAAAATTTTTATTAATGACCAAGACGTGAGCGAGCAGCGGTCAATTGTGGCGAGTACTGCAGTAGAAGGAATCTGAACTAATTGTAATAATTAAGTAGTTGTATTTATGCGAATTGGGCTTCAATCTTCATCGCTGGCGCTGCGTTTGTGTGAGTCATATCACCATTCATGTTATCTGAGCCACGAGACATAGCAGCACCATTAGCTCGTCGCTGATTATTCAATTTCTCAAAAAAGGCTGTATTGTGTAGTAGACAAATTTGTCGGAGTTTCTGAACGATCGAACAAAGTTTAATCGCGGGTCCCAAGTTTATTCCAAGATACTCCATTGCTAAATCCAAATTCAACATCAAAAATGCCTGACCATCTACTTCCTAAAATATAGCAAAAGTTGTCACGGAAGATGTACATATTATATTAATTAATAAAAATTCAATACAAATCGAATAAAAGAACATAGTTTTCCTGGAATAGTGCCAACAGTCACGCTCAGAAATAAATGCAAATTTTTCGCGAATCGTTCGTGAACAGCAGTTCATTTTTTACGAATCGTTCATGAATAGCAGTTGAACACATGTTCATGTTTGCGAAAAATTTGCTTTATTCCTGAACGTGTCTGTGGGACGTTGTATAGTACTCGCGAGAAATGAATGCTGTTCGTTCGAAGTTCATTCCGATGTTGACTCGATAAATTTAAAATTTTGTTTCACTTTTCTAATTTGTTCGAGAGATGTTCGCAAAGTGTTCGATTGTTCATCGAGAATAAATTTTGTTCGATCTCCGTTCGAAGTTCATTCGTTTGAAAGGTGACACTCATGTTTGGCGAGTACTGTACGTGCTTATTGAACGATTACAGGACAAGGCGAACAAGTTGAAAGTACTTTTAAGTCGTCAACATTTACACAATGTCCAGCGTTAACTCATTACAAGACTTTCAGAAGCCTAGTAAAGAATCTTGAATTATGTATGTATGTATATGTAAATCCGATTCCAAAAATCGGAATATTAGGTGGCGAAGCGATGCGAAGCAAAAACTCCGCTAATGTTTTCTGAACAGCCTAACGACAATAATGGATATTATTCATATTATAATGTTAAAAAAGTCGTCACGCTGCTGCACTGCGTTCTTCCAAACACAATGGCCATACGACCCTAGCTATTGTAACCTCGAGGGTGGAGCTAACTGACTGATTTCTCTCGCTTAGTCCCAAGAAGATACAGAGCTTAGCAACCCGCAGCGGCGCTTCATAGGATGGGTTGCGTACGTAGTCTACGTAGTACTACCTTTGAAGTCCACAGGGCGGATGGCTCCGTCGCTGCTCACAGGCCAAAGGGACCATATCGTTATTCCCTATCCGGGTTCCACCTGGAAGTGTCGATCGAATATTATTTATGGCTAGTGTAGCCCCCACTAGGGACCGACAATTCCTAGACGCTCAAAATGGGGTCGTCGCTGCCCTACTGAAATTGGCATGTGATTAGCAAGTGGTCCGGTTGAATCCTTCTAAACGATGATGGGTCTCTGGAAAGTTAATATCCCACAAGTCGTACTTACACATTGAATAATCGGCGAAACACGCTAACACTTGCGACCTCTTCAACTTCAAGTCTGAACGCAGGGCGTCGATGGCTAGAGTAGCCCCCACTAGAGTCCGACAATCCCTAGACGCTCAACATGGGATCGTTGCTGCTCTATTTAAATTAGCATTTGGCTGGTAAGTGGTCCGTTTGAATCCTTCTCGACAATCATGGGTCCCTGGAAAGTTAACCTCCCACAAGTCGCACTTACACATTGTATAATCAGCGAACCACGCTGAGACTTGCCACCTCTTCGAGGTCAAGTCTGTACGCAGGTCGTCGACTGGGGCAACCATTTCAAAGCACTTTGGTACATATCATAGCATAGAACATCAACAATCGCATGGCCTCATTAGATTTTCAATTATTATTTATTGATAAACTAAACGAATAGACGCTCGGTTACAGGATATGATCACAAACATTAGCATACATCCACGGATGAAAGGCACAAATGGCACAACGTAAGTACATAGTTCGCACGGATAATCGAGGCTGGTCGATCAGCGGGTCGTAGCCTTCCTAAATAAGCTTACACAGCTGTATCCTAGATTAATTTCATTAACTTTAACAAACACTCTGGTGATTGCTGCACTTACCTTACTAAAATGAAGTTGGGGACATGCAGAAAGTGGATTTCAGTGGATACAGCTAACAGGGCGTCAATGAATAACTGATGGCCCGATAATAACAACAACACGCCAATCGGCTGGTTCGGGTAAGCCGAAGGCTGTTAATAACTAGAAACTACGAACCGGTCTCAATGGAAAGACGGAAACGTATTATGCCCGCAAAATATTACCCCTCCAACAAATTCTCAACCGTTCCGCAGTTAAGTGCCAGACCAGTGGTGACCCTCAACTCCCAGAGTTCGGAATTGACATTTTAAAATCCCTTTATCTATTAATGTTTCCAGTGTCCACGGTGAAAATGAATACTGAGGAAATTAGAATGTTGACTTTTATACTTATTTTCAGATTTTTGTCTATTTGCTGTTCGCTGTCCGCTGAACAGCCACGATTCGACACATCTTTTTCACGGATAGAGGCGGTCGGAAGGGGTTCTCTAAGATACTAATTTTTTCATACTTGGTACCTAAATTCATTCTATCCTATTATTTGCTGTCGTGTCATATTTTCAAAGTGGGAAAGGGTTATGAACACGTGCAGGGGCGGTTGTAACAGGTTCACTAACATGCCAATTTTTTGATACTTGCTACCTAAATTCACTCTATCCTATTACTTGCTGTCGCGGCGTATTTTCAAGGAGGAAAATGGTTATGGAATCTCACATTAAGCACAAATAGAGGATCGGGATTGCTAAGGTATCCCGAAATATCTCACCAAACCCGAGCGGTCGTATATACACAGAATAGAATTAACAATAATCCATTTTTCATAATTAATACGGTTATACTCAATATATAATGAACAAGTGTGATGGGTCGAAACCGGTGAGGTATCAAGAGGTATCCTGCAAGACCCGACCTGTCAGAAAGGTATTGCTTATACACTATTGATATTCGAGCAAGGTCATGCGAGTTTCGCATGGCTAGTACAAACACTAATAACTAGAATCTTGGCGACATGCCAAGTGTATGAATTCGGAGAAATGAGAAACTATAACGTTAACATACAGTGAAACAACTCATTAAAAATATATTCCTGTTACGAAACAAAAATGTAACTCAACAAAAAATATTTATTAATCTGCTGTTCAATAAGGCACAGGTGCAGCAAAACTGAGTCAGATATCTAATACGCACCCTACGAGGGCTAACTCTACCTCTGAACTGCTTACGAATCGTGAATGTAGGTAATCTATGCATAATATAAGAATCTTAGCAAAAGCACAATAGCAGAGAAAACATAAACAAAATTTGCTACTGACCGCATGACATTCGTCCCGTTCGCACCACTCGCCTTGTCACACCCATTGATATATCTACCTCCACATGAAGCGCTACGTTTAAATAAAGTGAAGATTTGAAATCAGCACCCGTGAAAACCTCTATGAACTTATTTTGAGCCAAATATCTATTAATATATTGTTAGAAGTGGGGTCACAGATGAATATATATGGCGTCGCGCCCACCTTTGGCCTCAAATACCAATTGACCTAAGGTTCCTGCATCAAAACAGGTAGCCCCGCAGTAGCTTTATCCACACAAAAAATTTCATTCGAATCGCTTGAGTAGTTATATAGCTACATCTCGACAAATTTTGACTAAAATTTTGGAAATTTGACCATTTGCTTAAGTCAACCATGCCCCATAGGGACCCGACCAAAACAATTTATATACCCATAAATAAAGCTTCCTATGAAATATATTTCGATATCAAATTGATTCATATCGGCTCACGGGTTGCTAAGTTATGAGCAAAAATGGCCCATTTTAGCCATGTACCCCTGAGTACACCCCCTTTGACCCCCTGTGGTGGGACCTGGGCGTGTCGAATCGTCATAAATCCTCCAAAAGGTACATCTAGAGTATTGCAGCCCTCATAAGTCCATATCAGTTTACGTTGAGATAACGAACTCCTGTTTACAAAGAAAAAATAAACGGACGCCCATCTTATTTACCAAAGTGCGGGTGCGGTCTAGTGAGAATTCTTAGATTCCAAAGCTAGCGCTTCTCCATCTCCGAATTCAATTACTATGAAATTACGAAAAATAATACAGTAAAGGTACAAATTGAACAATATATACACTAGGAAATTGCAAACGTACTCGACCAATGGTTCATGCAATTATAACATTGGGTAATATGAATACAACGCAAATCATGCAATTACAACAAATCTTATTATGGTTACAATAAGGCATACAATTATGGTAATAGTAAATCGTACAATTAGAACAATGTCTCATACATGGGTCATACGGACAGAATTAGGTTCATACAATTATTATAACTTGGTCAAAATAGTAGCAAATCATACAGATAGAACCAATTTTTACTCGAACATATATACACGCACATACACTCGCTCGGAGAACGGACACTTCAATACCGGCCAGTCATTGATTTTAGTGGAAATTCCAACAGCGAACATGGGCTAAGGTTCCACAATGTTACCCACTACACTGTTGTGGGGATTAATTTGTCATGTAACAATCCAGAATGGATCTGTTACATTATACAAAAACTGCTTCAATTTTATGAAACAAAAACTACATGTACAGATTTAAACCAAAACTGTAAAAAAAAAGGCATACACGACAGCCTAGTGGTGACAAGATTATGTAGCCAGGTCTTCCTTGTACATATTAGTCTTACCATCGAAATGCGACCCAAAAAATTCGTTGATATATTTTTAGTTTATCTCTCTCTACTCTGTATATCATAATTATTATAAAGACGTAGTACTATATAAAAATACAATTACTCCCGGTTGAAGCACAAAGAAATATATTTGAAACTCCACTAAACAAAGTGGTAATATCTAACTACATAATACGCAAATTGCTAACCTCGTCTTGAAGAAGTTTCGCTAATGGCGCCGAATCGGTACGCTGAATAAATTCTACCAAGCATTCAACTGACCAATGCAGAGGATCTGAATCGACCGCAGGAATGCACACGTCAACAACCAATGGAGTCTAAATTTATTTCGCATAATCCGCAAATAATGAGTTATCTGTGTATAGTTTCGTAGAATTACTGTAAAAGAAAGTTTTGCAAATTGAGTTAATGTCAAGTTAAAACATTTTATTCTATTATGTTATAATTAACTGTTTTGTACACATTGGGTGACGATACATTCAGATGCGAATGTCTAACACTCGCGAACAGGCCGTGGTTCTATAAAAACCTCAAAATGACAAACTTTATTTTTTCATTTGTTTGAAACAAATAATTACGCGTATTCATAAGCAAACGGAACACAGGCGTGACAATCATAGGAAACATACATTCATGTGTTTTACTCTCAAAGAGAAATACAATTACAGTCATGGTCAGAAATAAGTGCAAAATAATAGATCGAAATTTCGATCGATTTCGACTAAACGAAGTTTCGATCAATTTCGATTAAAAGAAATTTCAATCGATTTCGTTCGTTTTCGATTTTCGCGCAATTAGCTAAATTTCAAAATTTTAAAATTTCGATTTTTTTCGATTAAACTAAATTTTGATTGATTTCGATTGCGATTAAACGAATTTTCGATCGATTGCGATTTCGATCGATTCCGATCGTTTTCAATTGCACTTATTTCTGGACTTTTACGACTGTATATATGCTCGTCTCGGTCATACAGCTCAAACGTTTGGCCAAATATTTTCAGACGAATGTGCCATACACGAATCTACCAAATTTACATAAAGGCAGGAGGCTAGTTGTATTTGCGCACCAAATTTCAGCGAAACCAGAGCTGAATAACTGATTGCAACAGTCGTAAGTCCAATCAATAATAGCCCCGCGTGTAACTTGACAATTTCTTACTCGTTTCATCTACATATAGTCAAGAACAGTAATAAGTGGAAAATAGTAGACCGAAATCCTTGGAATCTTCGATCAATTTCTACAAAACAATTTCGATCTGTTTCAATTAAAATTTCAATCGAATTCAATTTCACCGCAATTAAATAAATTTCAAATTTTATAAAATTTCGATTGTACTTAATATTTTTGGCCACGTTTGTATTTCCTTAAGGGGCTACATACAGGACTGACATTATGTTTTAGCTACCAGTTTTCCGTGTTTTGTGCTATCAAATTAAACGTTTTCATAGAAGAAAATTATCTAATGCTTACCGTAAAAAACGGATACCCATATACTTGTAATAAAATAAAAATAAAACCCTCGTGTGTATAATCGTGGGCCAAGTGGAAACAGCGCTACTGTGGGCAGTCTAGTTCAGGAACGAGTGACTATTTCAAAGTTAAGCTTTCTGATCGCATTTCAAAGTCCATAAAGTCAGTAATACAACAGAATACATTAACGATGTCATGTCATAGGTCAGTGTCCCACGTTCTATTTACAGAAATGACAAAGACACTGCTAGGTTAATGCAACACCTATCACGTGCAACCACAAATTTACGAACTATGGTAAATTGACATGTTACTCGCTTGCTTATACACATTACAACTTTGGCGTACAGGAAGTACGCATTACTCGTTCGCTGCCACTACCGCTTTAAAATAGTTGACACACAATGTAATATATACCATTTCTCCAGATTCAAACTCTAAATCTCATTGCTATCGTAACTTATGCTTAAACATTCTTTATCGCCACTTACAGCACTGTTAACCAAATCTATGAAATGTTGTCTTGAAACTTCGTCGGGTTCAATCGGCCCTATTATGCTATTCAGCTGAAACGGCTCGCCTGCGGTCATCAACTCGGATAAATAATGTTTGGACGCAGAAGACGGTGCGGCTCGATTATCACGGTATTGCCCAGCTATAATCGGGGATATGTGGAGCACCGCTTCTCGTTCCTGCAGCTGTTGTTCCGCGCGAGACACAAGACTAGAAGAGTTATCGGATATCGGTCCTCGCTGTACATGACGTGGTGGACGGCCCCGTGGTTTCGATATCACAGTGGAATTAATCGAGATCCGACCACCTCTCCTTGATTGCTGTAGCTCTGAGCTTCCATACAATCGCGGCTGGCCTTGACTGCAACATAACGCACACATCAACATAGTAGTTTAAAATGCGGCAGACATAGAGCTATTTAGGGTCATGTTAAACACATCCTCCCGTCAAACTTTTGTGGGCGTAATGTTCTGAAGTTTGTATATAAAAAAGTAAAAAATTCGTCGTGTAGTGTATTTTGAACTTTGAATCCTTAATATATAATCCGAAACAATCGAACAAAATTTTAATGTGCCACATATACCCGCGAACGCAAATCAAAAATATAAAAATTACAAAATGCGGGCGACATTTTAACAGTAAATGACCCTGCAGTACTGTGCGGCCGAAATATTAGGCAGCTAGTATCGAATTATCCTAAGCCACCAAAAAATTCTGGCCTCGTCGTAAGCGGCTAGCAATCAAACATTAAATGCTGTTTAAATTAAACGAGAGAATTCACTGAACCATTGAAGCAAAAATGTATCCACTTGCCCATCACAACAATAAACTGGTTTAATCAAATTGTTTGCAGTAGCAAATGAATGTAGTACCTGAAGATCATGAAGCAATGGTAATGCCTGTATAGCATATGTTGATAGAAATTTGCTTTTTATCAGTGATATAAAATATCAGTGCATTGAAATTTTGTTATATAGGTTTGCTTTTCGTTACCCGAACCCTTAAAACGCCCATGTTTCCATTCAAAAGATTTGTGGGCTACTTCGAATAACTGTGGAGTTGAATTCTCAGTGCAATGGTTGAAACGAGCCTAGTGAATAATTCTCACTGGCCAGAGTGACAAAATTCGATAGTGTCAATTCCTGGCGTTTTTGGCTGAAACACATAAATCCACTGCGGTTGGGCGGATTGACTCATCCCCCGAAAAACAAGCAGAAAGGGTCCGGGTGGTGTCAGAAAGTCGTTCGATAAACCATGTTATGGAGTGTATCTCGACAAGTAACGTTACTATCTGACCCAAGTCAGGCTCGTTTGTGAAGCTCCGTAAGACTGTTATAAGCTTTTCCACCGAGCCCATTTAGGATTCAGAAGTTTGGTCGAAAAAATATTGAAACGGGCTTATAAGAATCAAAGCATTTGAGCGCAAACGCCGTAGCTACACATGTGTTATTGATCTCATTTTGGACCACAGTGATTCCTCTATGTAGCTGCTGATGGCGTGCTGTTGTCATTCTTTATAATACAGGACTAGTTTAAAATATGGTTTTACATAAGCCCTATGAAAACCAAAATACTCCGCAACCTCTATAGCTATATAGATGCAACTGCTCACAATTTGTAGAGCAATTTATTTTTTATGCAGCTGTACATGGTGTGCTATCATTGTCAGTATTTACGCTACATGGTTGAGTAGCATAAGCAGCAACTTATTCATGTTCTATGTAGTTGTACATTTCAAGCCCTTAAAACTCGCAATAAGCGTATATATCTCCTCAACTATTCAAACATGCCTGATATTTGGTTCATTTTCTAAGTTAATGCTCAATATAGCAATATAATTCCAGATTAATATTCCACACTAGTGTGCTGTTAAAATTTGAGTGAGATAGGTACAATCGTTACTGAGTAGCGGAAAACAAGTACGTAAGTTGTTATCTTTAGCGTTATTCTCCTGCATTAACCTAATGAAATCTCAAAGCAATATGTCCCAACAAACATCCAAGAGCTTGTTATTAAATTCTGAAATATATAATAAAAATTATGCCAGTTTTACGCCTACCAATACACTCGCAAGTTGTAGAACGCGGATTGCCACTTGCCATGGATTTAGAAATAATTTTCGGAACTGCAATGAAAATTTTCCAGTAACACATGCACGCTTGCTACGAACTTATTTGCTGAAGTTTCAGTTTGGTTGAAAAAAGCTAGCTTCACGTGTCTGCAACTTTACTGAATGGCCATCAACTATAAGAGGTAGCAACGCAAACCCCGCTATGTATACTCCACTACTTCTGAGCATAACCGTGATACTAATTTCTATAATCAGCCACTTTACACCATAGAAGACTTCCATTTTTCAAAGCAGATTTTCTCTAGAAAATTTCTTTGATGTTACGGCTGTTGGTTTCCATGTCACATGTCAGAATGTAGAAATCTAGCAGCAACCGCAAATAAATACCATAACTCAAACCAACAACTGAGTTTACCATTTAGCTTACCTATCCGAGATATTGTTGATCAAGCTACGTTGTCTAGCACCTACACCGCCGGTGCCCAAGAGCAGCCTTGTAGCAGCTCCGTTTTGATCTCCACGAGCTCTTTTTAACTGTGCCGCCACTGTGCGATTAGAAGATCCACACTTCGGTATATTCCCGGATAGCTTTGGTACTTTAGCGGCGCGTGTGACCATTTGCCGGGGGTGTCCAGTGTCAAACATACCATTGCTCGAAGATGGTCTATCTTCAATAGCCAATAGAGGAATGTTGTTATTGTTAAGCAAAGATCGACGTCTCTTTCGTGGCATCGCAGATAGCACCGTTGTTGGCTGATGGTCTAACGAGAATTGGCCAACAAGAGAGCTCGACATAAGAATGTTGCTACCAGTAACTAGGAAGCGAGAATCGCCTGAAATATAAAGGTCTAGGCAAGTAAAGATTTTATATTTCTTCACAGAGGTTTTGTTTTGGGAAAATATCAAGTCATAATTCATCTTTCAAACTCTTCGTTCTTACCCGCTTTTCCCGAACTTAAAAATACAAAGGCCATTCATCATGTTTGGTTTATATCAATGCAGCAGCCGGACGTTGTTTTTATTTCTGTCCGTAACTGTAAAAACGGAAGTCTCTGCAAAGCCTCCCCCCAGGAATTCGGCGGACCCTCATCACTCCCAAGTATTTTGAGGTGGTATCAAAAATGATCGTCTTATCAAATACAGTCATAACAAAATTCAATGGTATTGCTTATATTTCGACTATTTACATATAGCAAAATCCTAAACAAAATAAAGCGCGGAATGCAAAAATACTCATTTGCAGTAGGTAAAGACAGAAATAAAACACGAAAAATGCAATTATATAACCCCCGTTGGTATAACCCCCAGGTAAGCTGGGCAAATTCCCCCGTGTATTTCAGTTACCACCAGGTTGGACCTGGACGACCTAAGCTCAAAACCGTGGTAAAATTTTGGACCTGTGGAGAGGCCAGTTTTTCTTAAAAAATTCCCTTAAGATGTTAAAACTTGCAATAGAACAAGTGGAATGAGGAACACAGTATAAATCATTCAAACTTCAGCAAACTAAGAAAACAACGATGAACCTCTCTCAACCGAACATTTCCGCTTTGTTTGAAATAAGAACTAAAGATAACCGAGTAATGACAATCCCAGCGTGCAACGGGATAGAAAACGTCGTAGAAGCAGTTGCACGATTATGAACGCCTGTATTAACGCGAAGCTATATTCCATAACTTATCCATTCGCTGCTGGGCTTCAGATCACCATGAGTAAATGACAAGCGCATTTTGCATCGATATGTGCGAATCAACTTATTTTCTTGCGCAACGAAATTGTGGTGGGTACAATGGGAATTTGGAGAAGGGGGTTTGGTGGCCGGGTTGGTTGTTCCGCCCATGCAGGAGGGCAAGAACACATTTTGTATGTTTATAAGATACGCCGTCTAAATATGCGAAACAGCTTAAAATCACATGCTAAACAGTAGCTGTTCCGCTAGCAGCATAGTTTTTAGTCGTAATTAGTTATAATCAAATTTCGGTAGCACAGCCTTTTTGGTCCCCCAACTCCTATTGGTTCGAGTTTCAGTGAGGAAGAGATCGATAGGGCTCGCAGTTAAAGGGATCGTACTTCCCCTTTCTTAATCTTGATTAAATACATGGTATTATGTCGCGCTGTCAAAGGATAATATTTGAAGTCGAACTAACGGTAAGGTTGACTTTGTCTCAAATCAATATGTTTTCCCACTTTTACTACTACAGTTACAATCAGAATTAAGTGCTCAAAAATCGATCGAAACTTCGTTCGATTTCGATCGTTTGCATTTAAACGAAATTCGATTAATTTAACGAATTTCGATTGTGTTAAAACAAAAAATTTATAAAACATGTTAGTTCGCGTTTAATTTAAAGAATTTCGATTGTGTTGAAAAAAAAATATTTTTTGTAAAAAATGTTAGTTTGCGTTTTAATTAACGAATTTCGTTTAAACGAAGATCGATCGATTGCGTTTTCGTTCGATTTCGTATGCATTCGATTTTATAAACACTTAATTCTGAGTATAACTGTACTTTACTTTCTTCAACAGCAATAGCAACATCATGACTTTATAACCCTTTTCACGAATAAGATGGCTTGTTAGTGTGTTATAAATAATAATTTTCATTTTAATTCAATCACGTTACCATTTAGTAAAAACCGATTATTTTAGGCCATTCGCTTCATACCAATACTATTACATCGAGCAGCAAAGCTAAAATAGATTAATCGCGGCTAATCTACGCTCAATGAGGGGCTGTTAATTTAGCTAAAATAAAAGGATTTATAGCGTAGATGCCTATTTCCCTATAAGGATTAGATAATCCCAAGTCATACTTTACCCCACGCAATAAATTATGTGCTAAGTACAGAAATTTGAAGAAAATTACTAACAAAAACCGCGAAGACTTCAAACGACCTTGGGCACCTAATACATTAACAACATTATATCTGGCACTTTCAAACACATAGTAATTCCATTACTTCCGAAAAACAAATTCACGAAGTTTTCAACAAATCTGAAATGCCAACAACACGGTTTATCAGTTAAATAACCACTTTGTTTACCTGCAACAAGCAAGAAACTTACACAATACGATTAAAAGAACTATAGCGTTGAATCGACGTACTGTCACGGACAGAAATAACTGCATAAAACGAACGCGACACAGAAACACACGTTAGAACGCCCGTTTACAAACGAACGTAAATGTAAACAAAATTTGTGATATTCTAAAACTAATTTTTTCGCCGTTCATTATGAGCGGACCTAAGCACAAGCGAACGTTGCAACGTTCGTTTTTTGGTGCACTCATTTTTGCTCGTAACTGTAGATTTAGTGAGAACATAAATTTGAGGAAAGTTTCAACCGCTGCGTGAATATTGTGCAACATAAAACTGGTCAACGAGGCTCCTTTTGATTTTTACGCATTAATAGTCAATGATTAGATTAGACTGACGTTGAAAATAACAGAGCAAAAGCAATTATACTTATACAATACTTACTTTTATTAAGAAGGTGTTTGTGACAGTTGCTAGGACACGGCGTTGCAGGCCGATGAAACCCGAACATCGAAAGGCATGCGTGCAGTTGAATACAAACATTACGGAAATACTGTGGCAACTGTCGCACGTTCGTTACAATTTCAACTGAACCGCTCCACGGTGAGGCACGTCCGCGAACCCTGATAATTTGAATCATTCTAAACTGATCGAAAGTTAATAACCAGCTTATTTCCAAATATTTGCCTAATAACTCTTTCTTCTCATTACACTGTTAGCTTGTATTATCGCCAAAATGGTGAATTCTGAGTGTTGAATAATTTACAGGCACGTACATACAGAGCTATAACTGACCGAATATTGTCCATGTTGCTTGAGTAATTGTGAAGATATACCCGATTATTGTGATCTACATAGAAGACACATTGCTCTACATACTGAGACCAAACACGCCTATATAGCTGGAGATATTCCCAGCTTTGTGTATTTTGGGTGGCATGGTGCCATGAAAAAACTCGTTTGATCGAAAAATGCAGCATAAATAATGACAGTAGCAGCACATAATTTCCAGCTACATGCACACACATAGATCTTAAAAGATAAGTTTTTCTACAAAATGAGACCAAAACACAACACCGATATAATTTGAAGCTACATAAAACAGAGATCATAAAAGATAAACTGCTCTATAAAATGAGAGAAAACACATATAGCTCGAGTTCTTGTGAAGATATTAACATTTTCGTGTATTTTGGGTCCCATGGGCCAAATTTAGAAGCCGTTTTGACCCAGATCTCACAGCCAAGCAATACCGCGTAACAAAGCATTGCATACTTGATTACCTGTATTATATAGGCTTATTTGCTCTACAAAATGAGCACTGTACCCTCAGATACACACTCCGCTTATCGAGGTACAATAAGGACCGTGATATTTTAGGCCACGGCTGGACCAGACCCGAACCCTTTTGGCCCGATTTTCATAAGGAAGATGTTAAAATCAGGCTTTGCACCTAACTAAAGGGCACAAATAAAAATTTCAAGCTTTCAAATGAGCTATCACTCGAAACAATCCGCCCTACCAAAGTTAAGTATGTGTGCCACCATAAAAAACCAATAACGAGCATTGTCAAATTTCAAACGGGTAGTAAGAATTTTTCGCTTCGTTCGTTTCACTCACTACACTCAGAATTCAATCATGTAAGTTAGTGTAACCAAAATTAGTTAAAATTCACAGTAAGATAAATAATACAAAATCATTGGAACAGTACGCGCATACAGCCGCTCAATCTATGCGCACCGGTTTTGTAAACTGTTCCATTTTTTCATGATGGATTACAGTCTCTAGCTTTATTGCAAACTCTATGTACTGCAATATCTAAAGACTTGGACGAGACTAAGGCACCACACTGCTAACAGCTGGCCCGGTATCTTCGTAACACAGAGCGCTAAACGATAAACTGATACAAACTTCACGTAATCGTAATTTACCTCGCCTTGATCGTAACAATTTCACGGTCGTAACTGCTATTATTTGACCCATGATTATTTCCGCTTGCGACAACAACTGATGCGGATGAACCAATGCAAGTTTGGCTAACACTACCACCCGGTTGCTGATGCTCAGGCGACAGTTCTGCCAGGAAATCACGCGGCTTGGTACTCGCTGACAGCAGAAGACACAGAACCTAGAAATAATGAAACAACTGTTGCTGTATATATACATACCTTCTCTTGCATTCAGCTGTTGGAAATAGAATTTTTTCACCTTGCGTTTTTAGCCATGCAGGTTCGCAAGTGGTCGTAAAAACTAGTCACTTAGTCGCGATTTTATTACACACCTTAGCTTCAATGTAAATAAGACTTAAGTGTATTGTAATGTGATCGCGGTTTTGTGCCATGGCCAAAACTTTACTGAATATTGCTAAATAATCCTAGTGTCATAGCTTAAACCGCGCCCGTAACATGCTGGGATCTCCAAAATGGGGGAAGGGGGAGGGGGTTGCGCCCCATGCAAAACCGGTTGCTTCCTGACGAAATTTTGAGTTCCCCGGTTCAGTGCCCCTTAGTTAAAAACTTTTCCGCTCATCAAAAAGACTTTAAACGACATAAAAATTGATCAAAATTTGTACTAAAATTCCTGATAGAACCCAAAAATTCCGTAATCAAAAATTTGCTTCAAAATAGCCCTTTCTCTCTATCAAAAGTGTTTTGGAAGCGTTTCCGACTTGTTTTTTAATCGTTTTTCTCTTAGCAAAATGCCCCATAGCAAAACTGGGTGCCCCATGGTTCCAAACCAGGAGGGGCAGTTCATGCCTTGGCAAAATTTTAAGCGAATAGAGAGCCCAAACATGCATGTACCCAATTGTCAAGCGATTGAAAAAAACTGGCTAAAAACGCCTGCATGAATCATCAAGCAAATTATATGGAAGACTTCTCGATAACACTTTTAATTTGAGTGTTAAACTGTACCCGACAGCAGCTAAAGTACTTTAGGATGTCTGTCACTGCTTGTTTCATTCCTGCTCATCACCCAAAGAAATTTGGATGATGACACTCGCAGCTCGCCACCACACCAGCCACAATCTAGGCAATCGATTTAATACGTAAAACTACATTCCCAAAATTAGTTCGTCTCACTGGTTTCTCGCCAACCAGAGCAACTTCATTGCGGCTTCCGGCGTCAATTTTATCTTAACAATAACTAAAAAAAATCATTTTTTAGAGTAACGAGAGGCTGGTTTCCCGATTGTCAAAAATTTCAATCCGTATTAGCGAAAAATACGCTGAATATACGGACTTAAAGCTTAGCGAATTTCGATTAATTCGAAATTCTCTATGGCTAAAATACTATAAGTACAAAGAATTATTCTAGGTTTAAAGCTTGAAAATATAAAATACTAATAATTTGCTTTAACTACAAGTAATATATTTCAAAGCGATTAAATTGACCGAAAAAATGGCTAAATTACCTTTTTAATAACAAGACGCACCGGCCCCGGACCTACGCGTTGTGGTAGAGCTTGAAATCGCGGACGTCCAATATACGGTCCCAAATAGCAATTAGGATTGAAATAAATATCTGGGCACCACGTACATGAACCTGCAAACAAATAAATAAAATAGAAGCTTAAAAAGAGTGCAACGATCATTTGGCGCTGGATGGAATGAAATTGATTGTGGTTCGTGATGGTTCATAACAGGTATCTCTGGCAAAATATAAATTCAGTTTGAACACTTCAGCAAAAGCACCCTCTAGTTCAGCCAAAAATAACAATATTTTGTAAAATATCGCTGTGAAGCTACAAATCTGATAAATTACATACGTCGTAATATGTCAACACAAAACGTATATCAAACTTCAATAATCGTATACATATCATTGGCCTCTCAAATGGGAATTATTAACCATTTTCGTAATCGTTGAAAATGAATTCAGACAATTTCTTAAATTAAATGTCCTGGATTAAACAGTGCCTTCCCAAGCAACAGTCTCTTCGCGCTTGTTCCGACCACAAACCCGGTCCAAGCCCATCAAAACTGTGCATTCACTCAAAACATGCAAAATTTCGTTTGCGTCTCTGCTTTCTGGTTCCTAAACACAAACCCGGCTCAAGCCCATCAAACAAAAGCTTTAGAGAATAAAGAGGCCATAACGAAGACAACATACAATCGCAATCAAAAATAAGTGCACAAACAGTACCGTTTGCTTATAAACATACGTTACAAAGTGCGTTTGATATATAGACGAACGCAAATACGTTCAGTCAAAAGCAAAAGTTTGTTTGCGTTCGTTTTCGTCTATTCCCCTGGTTCAAAATTACAACCCTGGTTCAAGCCTTTCGAGCAAATGTTTCAGTCAATAAAGACCCCAGAATGAACGCGCCATACAATCATGATCAAAAATATGTAACCGCTCGAAACGGAAATTAACGACGTTGGCTTATAAACATATGTTATAGCGTTCGTTTGGATTATAAACGAATGCAAATACGTCCATTCAAAATGCAAGAAAGTTTGTTAGCGTTTGGAACGTTCTTAACATGTGTTCGTGTTGTGTGTTCAATTTTATGCTCTAATTTTTTCATGTGACCGTAATTATCTTACATATTAGAACAGTGTTATAAAACACCATTACATAAGTTAGTTCTCGCGATGCGTTTCTGGGCTTGCGGGTGGGGGTCGGGTTAGCAAACGTGGACGCGGGATCCCGTGAGGCAAGAAAAATCACAAAATTCCAAAAACTGACACAAATTTTGCTATTTTGAGGTATAGATTATGGAATTATATGGTAAACTGGCTTAAATATAACTAAATGTTAGAAAAATGTATGTTTTAGATTAGTCTCAAAAATAAAGTATTAAACGAAGAAATAAACTGTAGTTTACGACTTACGACACATAATTTCCCGCACAAAATTAATGAGATAGGGTGGAGGGTGCCGACCTAGGGCGGGGCAGCTTAAGCGGAGGGGCCGGCCTGTTTGAGAACCCAGGATGAATTAAATGACATGAAAAAATATCACATATTTTGATCAGAAACTTGACAGCTGTCCAGAATTTAGAATTCCGAATAGTCTACACGCAAACTATATAGAAAAACAAGCTTGCTTTTAGCCAAACTCAAGTGAACACAAGGTTAAAATCAGAGAAATGTGTTTATTATAATTAAAACACCTTAAGAAAACTTATACAAATATGCATCAATACTGTTATGAAAAAGAAAAAGTAGAAATTTCTACTATATTAATAGGCGGGAACGTGACTATTTCTAGACGCGTCTAACTTACTGCCAGGCAAATAGTTCTTTGGCAAATAAGGCGTATATTTGTAACCCGTTAGCGATGATCGCTCAGACCTTAAAAAGAATGACACAAATTTGTTTGTGCGCTAACAGAGACTCCAACATTGACAAGAACTGTATTATCAAAATACACGACATTGTTTATACCTTTCATGACGTTAATTTTTTTGGCGACGTTGACGTAAATAATTATAGTTACTGTAAATAATGAGTATTAAGTATAATCGGCGACGCTAAACTACGGAGTTGTTTAGATCACTCAAACATGATTTGTTAATTTTATATCGATTAAGATGCACACTAAATTATTATACCTCAAAAATGGCTCCAGAAATATGTTGTCAGTTACAGTAAGCCCAAGCTGCAGCAACGCTTGTGACAAAGGTTAGCTGCTCCGAGAAATCATACAACTTAAGCAGAGTTTTTTCAATTTCTGAAAAGCGAAAATTACGCAAATCTGTTTTTAATGCGTAACGGTGTACCAAAAAAGCGTAATTTTTATCATAAAAAGAAAATCAAAAATACTCATGCATACATATAAAATATGCATTAATATTAGCATGTAACTGTTTTTTTATCATTTCAGAACGTATAAGTTATACTTATTCTCGAAAGACGAACCGTTTATGCTGCTATTAATGCATATTGTCATTGTAGCAGATGCTGTTGTGCATTGGGAATCATGTCGAATATTTTGCGGAAAATATCCGGTCCATATGTAAGCTAATGAGTTTGTCCGGTCCTAGAAATTAAAGGCGTAAATTAAAAAAGCTTGGTTAAAAAAAGCGAAACGGGTCCTCAAAAACGCGTAAATTACGCCAAAAAAATGCGAAAAAATAAACCGTGAACTTAAGAGACAAGATTATAATAATTATATTGTTTAAAACTCCTGATTTGACGATACGGAATTCAGTAAACATCCACCAACGCATCTAGTAAATATCTGGTTGCACGGTTTTGATAGCGAGAAATTTTACTAAATTTTTTAAACTCTTGGGTATTTGTTTCGATTTTTCCGACAAATTTGAAAGTTTCTTGTTCATTATTTTACTGTCCCCGAAGTTATTTAACGTCAAAAACGCTACGTAACCGCAACGAACATAGTTTTATGATACGAATGACCGCCAAGTAAGTTTCATAGAACCGATTATACTCTTTCAGTTTTACGGCAGTCGATAAACTACAAGCCAAACTAAAAATATGTGCAAAGACAAACTTGTACTGAGCTGATCGCAAGTGACTCTCTAGCTGAACGCTTTCAGGCAACAACAAATTTCGATCATTATCGTTGTAATCATCCGGTGGAACAAGTTGGAACCCATGAGCTTCGGCCCATCCACACGGAAATATCTCCATTGATCTACAAATATGACAAAGTAGCAATTACTCATTCAAGTAGCTAAAGTCATCATTTCGGTTAAAAACATGCTATAACTTGCTAATAACTAACAACAAATACTGTCACAACTTGATGAACTACATGCGACGCTGTATTGTGTGGACACCTATGATTTCGCTTTTCTCATTTACTACTCAAGTTTACAACTGATATGAAAAATGTAAATTTTCAGCATACGATCAATATTCAGATTACAGTAAACTCAGTACGGTGATTACTGGGTACAATGTCTTCTCGAATGATACACTACTGTTTTCCACCTTATGTGATGCTTCTATTGCCCAAATGTTGCTTCTATTGCTCTTTCATGTTAAATTCCTGTTTTTATTGTGTTTTTCTAAACAGGTGCTTTACGTATATATGTAGCTATGTATATTAATAACATAATGCTATGCTAATGCTGTCGAAAGAAAGTTCTGTGCGCAGTACTAAGCGAAGTTGCGAACAACAACGCCAGGCAAGTTTATCTGATTCGGAGGTATGGCGGCGACGTGCTACCGAGATCTCGCGCCGCAGAGATAGACGCTCAGCACAGCGTCATAGGACGACGAAATTGAGCCTGATTTCTGAGCGTCAATCAACGAAACGATATTGATCTGCTGAAACACATAGCAGTAAACCCTCGAGATTTGATAAGTCGCTGCATACTGCGAAACGGCGTTTGGCAGACGAATCGCCATCGGTGAAGAGCACCAGACAACGCAACGTCGACACCCAAGTTCAAAGGCCCATATCGGCTTGAATAAGATCGAAATGCTCGCGTTACAATTCGAGAAAGACAGCGTGAGAAGAACGGCAGTCTGTGTCAGTCCAAGAAAAAACGACTTACGAACGATGCATCCAGTCCTTTAATCAATCGCCGGTTGACAAAGTTCATTCATTCGACAAGTTTTGTACACGCCCCACAATCATTCCAAGTAGCCGAACAATTCTGCACAGTTAACAGTCTTACAGATGCCAGAGCATACATCTGCTTTTGCTAACGCTTGAAGAATATTCTTATCCCACTTGCAAAACCTGCCACGAGAGTTTTCCCGGCATGCGAATGCTGGCAACGAACCGCGCAGAGTATTAACGATGTTTACGTGTGCGCGGAAAATTTAGTGATGCTAACTCTATGAAAACTGAGGATAATCCACACTAATTTAAAGAGTGTTCTGGCGATCTTACACCCGTGGAGGAGATGCTTGTTTCTCCTGTTATACCAATGATGGCCGTACAAGCTTTCTTATGAACAGTATGGCTGTCGGGGGCATAATATCAACATCCCTCATGACATTCATGCGTTTATGGATAAGCTTCCCATTCGTTTAACCTAGAATGAATGATTTAATTGTTGCCAAACGTACTGGCCAGCGGTCATTTCATCGATATTTCAAGGTTCAAAGCTGTCGGAGCATTGCGGTATTGGAAACAACATAATCGGTGTTTCAGAAACGTAATCATCGACGATGATGCAAATGCCATTTTTCCACATAATGGTTTTTATGACGTTTCTCATTGTGAGGTTCAATTTACTGATGCCTTTAATTTTTAACAATACAGAAGATACAAAGTATAGCGATACTCATCGCAATTCACATCCGCCTAGCACAGGATCTAGACACTAGCGAACCGTTCTCTGGATTCTCTCCTAACGAATGCGGCCTGAATGTACCCATGTCTAACAGGCGGATTGTTACTCAGTTGGAGGAGTCAGCTATTTTTTCGATACTCTCCTACCTGTGTACATCACAATGCATAAAATTTGCATGACGTTGTTTGTTTCGTCCAGTACAGTATATCATAATAGCGGTGCCAGTGATCTGTTACGGGGCATGTAGAAAGCCATCTATTTTCATGATTTTCTCAAACAGTACGCACAGACTTCGGTCACTTCGCCTAATACAGCATGCAGTACATCACAACAGCACAGCCTATCAGTTCCCAAAGACAATTGGATCGTTGCGGCCCAGTTGACAGACTATACTTCTAAGATTGATGATGTAACTATGGTTCCGGTGCTGTTAAACCGTTGGAGCGCGAAGTCATTGAAAGCAATTTAGCAGATTCGCTGGGAGAATCATAATATGATAATTTCATATTATGAATAGTGCCAGGCGCTAGAAAACGCTGCCCCGATCTATGAACTTCGCGCGTGGTTTTTCCACTCTATTCCCAACCGGGTGTGCAGATTACATTTGTCCCAGGATGGTAAGCGTTACGACTAGCGAATACTATAAAAAATTGCTGAGGTATAAAGATGGTTTCTTCCCGTTATTTCGCCCTCAACAGTCATGCGTTTTGTACATAATGCCTAGCAAATTAAAGGTGGGGAAATTGATATTTACTGTTATCTACGACATTTGCGTTAATGTGTACAATTTTACAAAGGCACTGGAGCGAGTCGGATCCAGGGAAAAATACTAAAATGGAAGATTTAAACCAATTTGAGTTCACTGGTGACCTAAGCCCAGTTTCGGTTCAGCGGAATCGTTTTCTTCGTTCTTAACAAAGAGCACGAGTTCTCATAGGTTACCACAAGAATCCTGATAAATAAAATATTAAGTACATAATCTTAATAAGAAAGTAAGTTCTTTTTGAGGCCCTCCCTTTTTAAGTCCTAAGGAGTACAGGATCAAACTACGACCTTTTGAGTTGGACAAAGTAGCCTGAGCTTCGTAGGTCCTTTAATCTAGACCTTGTGATAATGTACCTAATGGTACGACAGCAAAGTCGCTGCGTCGTATCTTAAAACAGTTTTTAGGTACCATTAAACAAAAGTCGGCATTAAATATGATTCTAAATCATTTTATGGTACAGATAATATTGATAAACTAGTAACACGTAAACGTGGGTGACGGAGGCATGGTGGTTAACAATCGGCCGAGTCATTCAAAAGTTATAACACACTTAATAATTTTTCACTCATTTTTAAGAGACTTTGCTTAATTTTAAGAGAATTTATAAAGGTAAGTAGATCACTCGTATACAGTCTTTTAGAAAACGTGAAGGTACATGTTATGTCAAAAAATGACCGAGATAGCACGAACGGTTGTCGAGATATGATGAACTTAGGTTTCCCTAAGTCAATTTTAAGAGAATTTGCTTAATTTTTAAGGAAAGAGATGAAATACGTCAATCAGCTATATACAGCTGTTTAGAAAACGTGAAAATACATTTTATGTAAAAAAATCGCCGAAATAGCACGAACGGTTGTCGAGATGCGGTGAAAAAGCTGAAAAAATGGCAAAAATCCCTAAGTTTGAGCAACATTTGCTTAATTTTGAGTACAAAGCAATTTTCGTAGAAAAAAGTGCTCAATGAAAGGGCACTCCGCAAGAGAATATGCAACACGAAGAAAAAAAATTTCTAAAATCGGCCCAGGCGTTCAACCTGCAGACCTGTCTGTGACAAACAAAAAAAAAGTCACAGAGAAAATTGAAATTTTGCGTCTAGTATATTGATATATAAAGTTAAATGTACGCCTCCGGCTGCGACTCGCCACCTTCGGTGGCTCGTCTTGCCTCCGTCAATAAATCACGACTATAGTACAAATTAGTCGTGCGGATATTGCTAAATATATATTTTACCAAGTTCATAGTTTTTGAACAGGCTACGGCTTTACTGGGCACAATAGCTCAAATCGAAGACCGAACGGGTTTTCATTTGTAGAAGGAAAATCATCGAAATTCCAGGAAGGAATTTTATTTATGAAGGATTAAAATTTTTTGGGGCGACCCTATTTTCGGTCACCGAGCAAACGAACCCGGTTGAACCGCTCCAACCTTGAGGTCTTATTAGAAAGACCAGATACATATGTACGTATACCTCATAAAAACTTAAACAAAATTCATGTACGAATTTTTAGTTATTTTAAATTTAATCTCAAAGTGGGGGCATCCCAATTTCAAGCCAATGGCTTCATGGACGCGATTGAATATTGCTTAATTTTAAGGTCGCATCACTGGTTATCATTCAACGAAATTTTAGCGAAATTCCTAGAGGAAATTTCGCACGACATAGGTTAGTCCATTTTCGGTTCCTACTAACAAATGTTCAGGGTACAACGCCGTGATTATATTGGTATGGTAAAATATATACGTAAATCGTGAATAATACCTTCTAATCATGCTCAATATCATAAAGACTGGCAAGGAATGGTATGATTATGTTCTAAGTGTATTTCGAGAAAACTTTTATTTAACCTCGGTCGCGCAAATTCAATTTCTAACTCCTTACTCGGCCTAGGAAATCATGTAAAATTGTTCTCCTTCTGTGTCGCTATTATGTTGTGCATTAACTCATGACCGAGGGAAATTCAGAATAACTTCAGCTCACAAAAGTCTCATGGCTTTCATGGTTCACCGTGACATGGATCCAGGGTCTGACTTCCCTGTGTACATGGCAGGGATATGAACCGACCAGTAGTCCAGATTAAGCAAAAGAGTTAAATGAAACTCCTACAACGGTTTACGAACCGTCGTTAATACCTAAACATTTTGGAATGCATACTTACGTCTACCCAGCCCCGTAAACACCCACCGAGTCCACTCCATCGTCGACCATATTCGAATCCCATCGAAGAGAAAACCAAAAACAGAAAGCCAGAAATAATACAAAAACAAACTAAATGTAAGCGCCAGAGCCGGTCGGTAAAGTAGACCAGTCTCTTCGGTGCTGAAATAAGACTGGACTTGGTGAGCTAGTCGGAACATTTGATCTCGACCGTCTTTTCAGTCTCCGCCAAATCGGAGACGGCTTAATTGCAACCGGAGCTCCGGTTTTTTCTTAATTCAACCAATAAAATTTTATTTTGGGAAGGCTACCGTAAACCGGTCGCGCTCCCAAACCAAAGGAAATTGCTTTGGTGATTAAAATATTTAATTGGAACATTAAGCTTAATAAGCTTGTCTGGCTAACCTCAAATTCAATTTATCTCCCCAGGTTCTTCCTCAAATTAGTCCTAATTTATGGAATTTTGATTATCAAAATAGTAATTTTAATATTTATTTCAGTAATATAATATAAAGTATTAATCCCTGTTCAGATATACATATAAATATACCTATACCTATATAAATATATTATAATTTTAATATTCAATTTATAAATACATACGCGACACAGATATTTAAATATCATTCCAAAATATATATAATTTACAATACTTCCTTGTTTACTTATGTAATATATTAAAACTATAACTTAAATATAACCTTATTGGTTAACTAATTAACTAGGTTTATTTACTTAACAAATATATTAATAAAATTTTAATAATGCAGTTTTATGTATAGACAGATATCTAATTATATAGACTACTATATGAGAGGCCAGACGTCTGTGTAAACAAGACGGCGGAAAAAAACCCGGGCGCGGGGCACAAAAACTGACTCACAATCCTTTAGCCGAGAATTTTGATACCCACCTTAGGATTCCCAGCATAAAGTAAAATCGGGCTCTTGGGCGAGCTCATCTAAGTTTACGGTAAGAAAATGGAAGGTTTCAGGGCCCTATTAAGCTGCAGTTGTATCTTTTGGTGCAACGACTTATGTTTTTGAATTGGGTTTAATGCGGGGAACACAACGATGGATGACATTGCCATCAGCAAAATTCTCGCAATTTTCACTTGAGTATTGTACCCAAGGTGGGCATAGCGGGCTCTTAATAGACTTAAACTAAACCCTACAGTGCGGGGAACCTAAACAGGTTGGTTGGCTTTCCAGCTAGATGTAGCCTTTATGTTTTGTTCTGGAATTTCGTTTCACTAATTGATCGCCTTCGTAATTTTACTATTACTTAAATGCATACTAACACTAACTTTACTTTTATGCATTGAAACGTCACAAACTTAGAGAATGCATACACAGCGCCTGCGCTCGCTCTGTTTCACCCTCACTTGCGAGATACTAGTTTATATATTATTTCATGTCATTTAAAGTTCTAATGAATTCGGGACACAAGAATACACACGCACTGTTCACGTTCAATACTTTATGACTCTGTGTAGAAATTCGCTGATCTCATTCGCCAAGGAGTGCCAGCATAATAGCTTTTGTGATCGCAAACTTTCACACACGCCGTAAGACTACGAATCGGCATATTATCTGTTGAGCGCTGAATAACTCGTGAGATACTCAGCAAATTGAGTTCATACATTACGGAGCCAGTGTCGCGTTCGCTAAACTACCAGTACCGACTGCAGGATTTTTGCACGAATCAGTTCGTGGTTTGGGCGACTGAATAACAATCGTGTATGCACCAAAAGTTTACTCAAGAGTTAACATTTCCCGCCTAGGATTTCCCGTTTAAGTCTCAGCATCCCTCTGAGAGAATGGGAAAGATATCACTGTCGTACATTAAAGAGTGCCATATTGCCCAATACGCAAGTTAATGAACCTACCTAATCAGATGTATAAACGGTAACAGTGACCACGCATTTTTTATAACGAGTTAGAAATCTATTTCGAGGTCGCTGAATACGATATAGATTCATTGATTCACACTAAAACAATTGCACATAAATATAAACCAACCTCAGGTCATAAATAATCGGCTCAAACGACTCCTGCGGACCCGAGTCTAGATGGAGCCAAACCAACGGTGGAATTACGCGAACAACAGTTGCCGCATAGAATATAGGGCTTTCATTGCCGATTGAGTAATTTGAAACACGATATGGGTTTAGAGCTTCGAGTTTGGCTCCTTTGTGAAGTCGACAATTCATTATTTCGTTCTGAGCCAAAAATATTGAATTAGAAAAGTAAGTTTTTGACTGAAAGTGCCTAAATTAAATACATATTCAAAATGATACGTGTATCATCTGACCACTAAAACAACATATTAAGAATAGGTCATCGAGAATTAAGTTGACTCGAAAATCAATGACTTTTTGGACCACATTTTTTGATGTGTTAATCACTTTAGTTTTGCATAATAGACATGTAGATGTTTTGGCATGAAATAGCATTTTAGTACTAATTTCAGTATTAAATCACAATGTATTCTCGACATCCTTAGCAGAATATTGCAATTTTAGTGTGGCAGGAGTTTGATAAGGAGGCAATACCAATTACTACGTACACCTTCATTTTAATGTCGTGAAAAAGTTCATCCCATATAATATTTTCCTTGTGAACACAATCGTACATACAGGAGAACGATCGAATGAATATACGAAAACAATGCAGTCAAACCTTAGCCAAAACTTCATTTTTACCCACAGATCTGGGGAAAGATTATATTTGTTCGGGTTCTGTTTCAAATAACGCACAAACTCTGTTGTCTGCAAGCCAGGGGCTTGTGGGCTTCAAAACCCGCAATTCACTGCACCAGCAGGCGCCCAAATGACAGAAATGTATTGTTTGAACACGAAAACATATCGGATACGGTGCCAACCATAAAATTGAGCAAGGTGTGTTTTTTAAAATATGGTATACCATAAATTATTAACTAAGGTGCAGCCACGGACAGAATTAGCCGTATGCCTGCTGTGCAAACAAACACCCACGAATGCCAGACTCAACTTAATGGCGACAAACATGTAGATGTATTAAACATACCCATACAGAACGCCAAAGGTGTTTAACACGATCACGAATGCAGAATTTTTTCAATTGCACAAACACGCAAATGTGATTAAAGAGCGCACGCATTGGAAACACGAATCGCGTTTAAATGCAGCGCAAAAGCCTTGGAACGCATTTACGCGTATCATTTGGACAGTTAATTCTGTCCACGTCTACTACGAGTATTTCAAACCCACCACTTTATGTTTATACGTCTTTATGCATTAATCATTAAGCGAATCGGATTGTTGATTTTATATTTCGATTACGACGAATGGTAAAGATTTACCACATGCTACTAGAGATAAGAGTGGGTTGACAATTTTTCAGAGCCGGCACCGAAGCTTTCAAAACTTTGGCCGAACCCGGAGCTGCAAAATTTCGGTAGGCCCGGTTACGTAAAGCCTCATTTGTAATTGGGTGCAGGCAGGCTCAGATCGAGGATGCTGTAGATATAAGGCGAAAAACACAGGTAAAATGTGACCGCCTGTTCCACCGGGTTAAAATTTATCGAAGACAACAAGGATGGCCCCCCGGTTCATGAAACCGGGGGAGCCAAACTATGAGAGTCCGCTGAATAACCTATGGAGGTAGACAGAATATTAAAGGAAGGATATACGGTTAGTACATATATCTATATATTAATTCTCCATATTTGTGTTGATTTTTGCTCAAATTATGAGGTGCTTTCGGCACCAACAGTATTAGAATTCGAGACTATACTTGCAAGACATGTGATGAATATTTAATCTTAGCACCACTTTTGCGATTAAATCACCATTCTCCTCGCTTGCTTGTTTTAGTAGTCGTTACCTGAACCGGGGGCAGCCAACTATTGGAGGCCCCCGATTAGTAAACTGGGGCGACCAACATTATGGGGTGTGGCATATAACCAACAGCGATTCTCCACAAACCGGGACAGACGAACTACGGGGGCCAGCGCCACTAATCCACCATGGAGAAGCCAGTGTGAAATGAGCACGACAAAAAATTCCTGGACGAACTAACCTAAGCTTATCGAACCTTGTACTAATCATTTGGGTCGTTGACTTTAAGGTAGCGATTTGCTATAGATTTCCAGTTAAGCAACACCCGAGTGAGTTGAAGTCAGGGGTGTCGCCAAGGGGGTGGGGCACGGAAGGCCGTGTCCCCCCAAGTTTGGCTCGGTGCCCCCAGTTCGAATTGACAGCTAATTTGTGCTCCTTCAGAAAGCCTTGGTGCCCCCAATTCGAATTTTGTGCCCCTCCAGAAAGCCTTGGAGCCGCCTCCCCCAGTTTGCATTTTCTGGCTACGACCCTGGTTGAAGCTGAATGTTTATCCAACGTTCGTCACTACACAACACTCAATAACTATTAGGTGCTTTAAATGGAGACGCTTTTCCTTAAGTGAGAAAGTTGTATTCGTAAAAGCTTTTATTTTCTTTCTTCTAAAACGCAAAAAAACAGCCTTGCCTTTTGCTTGAAAAGCATTGAATAGGTATATCTCAAACTTAAAAATTGAATTTGAACAAAATGTATTATTTTTGAAATCTGAGGTTAATTGTTTACTATGCTGAAAACTGAACTTCATGTATGCTCCGATATTTTGCTCCAACAATTATGTTAAAATTGTTCCTGGGTTTTTCCATATATACCTATAATTTATATAAGTTTCCCATTGTAGATATAGATGTTTTTGAGTCAACAAAAAATGTGGACGCTAGTTTCTATAAATATTGGATTTTTTAGAATTGCATTTAAAGATTTAACACCTGGTTTTAAAATTATCACTTACCGACAAAAATATCCTGAAGGTTAGCCAGAGATAGAAGGAGTCGGCCCGTCGTGCGAGCACACGCAACTTTTCCACAGCGTCCCGTCTATGAGGACTTAGAAGTAACGTATTTTTTTAAGCGGACTCTTCTCTGGAATTCCCTCCAACACGAAAATGGTCAACATTTAAGGATACAGCGGGAATTTTGAACTAGACGAGGCGGTAGAGAAAAGATCTATTTTGACCATAGTTTTGACAGATTTTTTTTAAGTGGAATCTTCTCTGGAATTCGCTCCAGGTCGAAAATGGTCAATATTTAAAGATACAACATGAATTTTTAACTAGACGAGGCGGTAGAGAATAGATCTATTTTGACCATAGTTGACAGAATTTTTTTAAGTGGAATCTGCTCTGGAATTCCCTCCAGTCCGAAAATGGTCAATATTTAAAGATACAAGATGAATCTTGAACTGCACGAGGCGGTAGAGAAAAGATCTATTTTGACCATAGTTGTGACAGATTTTTTTTAAGTGGAATCTTCTCTGGAATTCGCTCCAGGTCAAAAATGGTAAATATTTAAAGATATAACATGAATTTTTAACTAGACGAGGCGGTAGAGAATAGATCTATTTTGACCATAGTTTTGACAGAATTTTTTTTAAGTGAAATCTTCTCTGGAATTCCCTCCAGCCCGAAAAGGGTCAATATTTAAAGATACAACATGAATTTTGAACTAGACGAGGCGGTACAGAATAGATCTATTTTGACCATAGTTTTGACACAATTTTTTTGGATTTTTGTTTTACCAGTGATGTCGTTCGAGCTGCATTGAATAGCTTAGACGACCGGTATCAAAATAGACTAAATCTTTTCATTGTTTAAGTGTTTGTGCTTATACTAATGCTTAGGATGGCGCTTCCATATACATGAGATATATAACTCTTTAACCTATGACAGTGTATATATTCCAAAAAAATCGAAAAAAAATTGTGACAAACATATGGCCGAAACGGTTATTTTCTGAACCGCCTCATCTAGCTAAGTTTAATGGTACCAAAATTTAAGCTGTACCTATAATATTGACAATTTTGGATATGTAGATTCTTGAAAGGAACTTTTAAGTAAGAACCCCCGCGGTTGAATAACGTTCTGCGCTACTGAAACTGAAAGTACCAAAAATTTCACTACTAAGTATGTTAGCAATAATCGTTTGTCAACTCATTAACGTATGCAGTGTTGCATTCTATAACTGCCAAAAAATACTTTTGAAGAAATAGTTTAGCTTATGCCACTGTTTGTACGTAAATGCGCTTCTCGACATAATGAATTGCCAGAAGCTTCCATTAATTAGGGTTATACCACGTCCTGGGCGAAGGCTTTACTGTAACGCCATACATGCTGAAGCCCTCTGAGGTCTCGCTACACTCCTCCCCCCTCCCACACGAAGCCCTTGTCTACTCCTCTTAGAGAGAGAGTACTCTTTAGGACCTTTTGTTTGGCAATAGGCAAATAAGCTCACACGCAGGGGCACGCAACATGGAGGAGCAGCCCCCGACTTGACAAAAATAGGGCAGCCGTAAGGTCGTCCCTGAATTTCCGCTTACCGGCTCCCTCACTTTTGACTGGGTTCCTCCCACGTCTGCGTAGCGTGCCGCGGCCCTGAGCGCAACCATTTTCAAATTTTAAGCTAAGAATCGAGCATATGCTGATCAGCTCTTAACACACACATTCTTATATGTGGCGTATTTATTTTTATGTGTATAAATTTTTATGTTTATGTGTATGTTATTTTTATATGTCTTGGTATGTCTAAATATATCTATAATAGAAATATTCACAAATGTTTTAATTTAGATATGTCTTTAAACGATCGTAATCATCGTATCAGTAGTAAAAAACAGGATCGTGAGGACGAGTCGGACCATATTGAACCGGCTGATAACACCACTGGAACAAACGGTGTCGCTCTAGTACCACCAGCTCCATCGGATGCATTCAACGATTTACGCCTACTGATCCTGGCTGGCAAAAAGAAAAACCTTCGAATTGTGATCAACTACAATCGTAACGTACTCCTCGAAGCTGATTCATTTGGTCGTGGCCTGCTTATCTACTCGGTAATTTGCAATCGGCACGAAATCACACGGATTTTGCTACGCGCCGGTGCACCAGCGAACCATCGTGATTGTCATGGACGTTCAGCACTTCATTGGGCGGCTCTAAAAGGCGCTGCTGGTTGCTTGAAGTCACTAATTTCGCACGGTGGCAAAATATTGGTACCGGATAGTGATGGTGTCACACCGGTTCATTTAGCTGTTTGCCCGGCTACTACGCATTGTTTGTCTATTCTTCTCGGAAATCTAGGTAAAGAAGAAATCCTTCCCGTCGATTCCATGGGTCGGTCACCCTCCCATTGGGCGGGCACCCTGGGCCAATATAATCACATGAATATGTTGCTCAAACACCCGTCACAAAAGGTTCAAACCCGGGATAAGCTCGGACGAACTGTTTTAATTTGCGCTCTGAGCTCAACAAAAGAGTCAGCCCCCGATACCGTACGAATGTTACTTCGCGAAGCACCATCAGTCATCAATGACACCGATATCAACGGCTATTCGCCACTTCATCTTTCAGTTGCATCGGAAAACACAACTATGTCGCAGCTGCTTCTGGAGTACAGCCAATGTAACGTCAACGCACTGGATAATGAAATGAGAACACCGCTCCATTGGGCTGCATGCCTTGGCGCAGTTTATCTCGTTCGCATTTTGATCGAAAAAGGTGCCGAAATGCTTCATGACCGTGCCGGAGCGACTCCGCTTCACTACGTCGCCCAAAACAACGACCTAGCTTCAGTAATGGGACTTGTTCTATGCGCCAAACTGACGGATGATCTAATTGATTCTTCAGGTCGCTCATCACTAATGTGGGCAGCTGTAGCTGGATCAGATGGTGTTATCCGGCTATTACTTCAACGTTTTCAGGATGTCGACCGGTCGCATACTGATCACAACGGAGCGACCGCGCTACATCTCGCAACTACTGCTGGGCGCCTTTCAACAGTTTCGCTGCTACTCGAGCGTGGCTGGCAAATTGAGGCAACCGATCATCGAAATCGGACGCCACTACACGTGGCAGCTGAGCACGGAAAAGCACCGTGCTGCCAAACGCTAATTTCGCGAGGAGCGAACGTTGCAGCCGTCGATCTCAACGGACGAACTGCACTTCACTGGGCATGCCTCGGTGGGCATTCGTACGTCTGTCAAATCCTTCTCCAACATGGCCTGAGCCCGGATGCGATGGATAGCGGAGGCCGGGCACCGGTTCATTGCGCAGCGTTTGGTGGATTCGTCAACTGCTTGTCGATTTTAACCCGAGGCGAGGCTGAAATTGACTTACTCGATCACGAAGGCTATACGCCGATTCATTTTGCCGCACAAGAAGGACACTTGGAAGCGGTCAAATTTTTGGTCGAGTATAGTTCACGGGTGATCAATCCGATGTTGTTTACGGGCGACAATGAAACTCCGCTGGATTTAGCCCAGAGACGAAAACATACAGCAGTTATCGAGTTCCTTAGTCAAAACGGTGCGATGACAATCGATAACTTACGACAACTGGCAGCGATGAAAATACAAAAATCTGTCCGTGCCTATTTTGCGCGAACGGGTCGAATGCGGCAGACTGCTGAATAAAATTATTACTGTTGGGTTTACGCTAGGTAATATGAGCCACTAATTGTTTCGATGCTGCTGTGTAACGTTTGAGTAAACAATGTAACTGCTTTAGCAATGTTTATGATTTCTTCAATGGTTAAACAAACTAGAAGGATGCATGAGCTAAGATATAAGTGGTTATCCAAACCGTCTTTCCAAACGTGCAGTGCTGTTATAACAGTTTTGCAGGCCCTAACCGCGATATTTTAGTAAGTAGCTTTCCGGGCGTGGCCGAGTGGTCAAGCGCCGTCCCGTATTACCGGTCCAAAAGGTGTGTGCTCCTCTCCCGACGGTACCTGAATTTTTCATTTGGAGTCGTTTTTGCTCAAAGCAAATAAATGATGCTTCTCATATACAAAACCATTATGGCACTAACGTGGCACTAAGAAAATGTGGATAGAAGTTCTTGCTGTCGTTTATTGATATATTGATGTGAATTGATAAACGATGAAGTTATATGCAAAAGTCGAGACTATGCAGGTTCAAATTACTAACGAGCAACACAGTACAAGTATTGACTACAGTATATATAACGGATTTCTGGTTGAACATATGACCTCAAAATTGTATAAACGCAACGGTCCGTGCTAGCGATTGGTTGTTACTGGTACAGTTACGTATTGCTAAGGATTTTCATTTTAAAC
>JASANE010001580.1:0-32589 GCA_030248225.1 Trileptium ribeirensis
CAAACACCGGAATACAAAATTTCAACTATAAAAATTTGAAACTAAAATTTTTAATGTTAAAATTTAGGATTACTTTTCAAATCGTTGTCGACACCAGGCTTCCACTGAACTGTACGAATAACTGTAGACTGGTTTACGTCGCTATTGTCACGATTTGAATCAGGCTCCAAACCAGGGTAACCGTACTCTTCAGACCCATCGGAGTCGTTATCACAGGGAACATATTCCTCCTCTGATTCAGATTCGGAAAATTCTCCATCGCTAGCATCTAATACAGCATCGGCCATTATACAAATTAATGTAAAGCTAAAATTGCAGTAAATAAACATGATTTGCAGACAAAAAAAGTTCATTTATATATTTATTGTTACGATCGAAACTCTGAAAATACTATGCTTAGCAAGCCATTAATAGTTTACACCTAGCCTTCAACCTGTGTTTCGTTAGCAAACCAAACACTGGACTATGCCTACACACGCTCAGTATATATAAGTGCCAGCTTAAACCCGTATTATTGCGTGTTGCTTTAGAAGGCCGACTTGACCTCAATCTGGCTCATTTGTAATGTAATTCGTCAGTTGACCAACAGTTTTCGTGCATTTGTATTAATGGGTGCTGTTACTACGCAGAAGCCCATAAGTCACAGTTGTGATTACAGAATTATCCACTTCAAGCGCACCACGGAAGAGCCGAACCACAAAATTCAAACTGGAAATGAGAAAAGTGGACCATTATGAATCTTTAAAAATTTTAGTTGCTTCCTACAAAATCATGCCACTCAAAGCAGCTTTACACAATACCTCACGTCAAACCACAGTGCATTAGGCCAGACCAACCAGGAAATGTTTTGCGGTAGCTAAGTAGTTATGATGAAAAATAAAAAACCATAGCGCAAATTTAAAGCAACATTTCATCACGTTTGTGACTAATGGGTTTCTCTCGCTACAAAGCATTCTGTAACTATGGATTACTGTATTGATTTCTCTGTCACATATGTGACTTGTGGTCCAGAAAGGGTTAAAATCAACTTTGGCAGTCATGTTGGGTAACAGTGGGCAGGCCGGTCAACCTGCCAGGCCGTCGCCGGCTTGTCAACCAGTCGGCCGTTTCAATGGTTGGCTGAAAAATTTGTCGGCCATCCATCCAACGAAAATTCCAGTTGGTGCCTAACACAAATTGTAATTTTCATGAAATTTCCGCCGCATGGGCTATTTAAAACTCATTGACCCAACCTTGCAAAGTAAATACTTTCAAGACATTAAAATTTTCCCCTCAATTGTTGCCAATTTGCGATAAATTTTTTCTAATTTCCCCTATTGTTGCCAATTTTACCTTAATTTTGGCAATTTTCTTCCTATTTTTATCAGTTTTCCCCAATTTTCTCCTCAAACCTTCGGTGTCCTCCGAAACGGCGTCTGGGTGAGGAGCCGTCGGGTGGATGGTGACGAATTTGAAATTTCAAGCTATGTGGTTTGTTCAAGCAGCGACATAATTTCTCGAAGCCAAGTGGGTCGCAATAAAATTTTAGCACTTTAACTGGTGTGGCACCCGGATATTTTGGGCTCCACTGAACAGATGCTGTATGTGACGATTGCAAGTTAGAAATTTATTTTTCTGCAGACAAATTGGGGAGCACTAACCAAAAAAGTGTGAGGCATTGTCATGGAAACACCCCTGCTCAAGATTGCATATGTTAGAGTTTGGAGTATTTCCTATATCGCAAAATGGTTTAACTCAAAGTACATAAAATCAAAATAGGGCCAACGTAGTGAAAAACCGCCGCCATTTTAAGCTGTCGGTGTAAGCTATATACATGCTGTGCTGTCCTGAATATACTAAGCCTTACCCTAAATTAAAGCCCATATATGAGGCGTATACTAATCCTGAGACTAAGTCGGGAAGGGAGGGGAGGGGGGGGCTGCCGCCCCTTGAGATGTCTGCACTGTACTGTTTTTATGGATGTAATGATACGTCGCTCTGCTTGCCTTGGGTCAAAATCACGATACGCCAAGTTCTAGCAGCATGGATGCCATGAGAACATTTATAAATGCGGAAAGATGGTTTTTCCTATTTTCTGTTAGTCAATATTACAAGCTGCAACCTCACAAATGAATTTTGCCTGGCTAATAACGACCAATTCCTTCCGACTAGCAACTGCATCAATGTATAATTCGTATTAACTGCTGCTGTAACTTTGACTCAAGTTAATCGTTGCAGCTATATAATGTGTTATGTGATGTATAATGTTAGTAAAATTTGACAATTTCCGCATTTTGTGCCGTGTTTCAGGAGCACTTTGTAAATACGAGGCTGGGCGACCTGTATAGACAAAATATTCCGCATTTCTCATGACTCCAGTTCAACTTCGGAGTTTATTCTGTTTAGTTGTATTTTTGTCTCAGTTTATAATTCAGTTCTTCTTGTGGCACTTGTGCTACCGTAACAATGTATATATAATGGCGTATCAGTTATCGAACACTTAGATAAAGGCAGTTTAACCCGGGTTTATAGTATAGATGCAGCTGAGCTAAAAGTGATGTTTTATGCATTTTATTAAAAGGTGGGATGCTGCGCCTAGCTGTGTCTTATAAGTTCTCATTGTTGTGCTTAGCGTTTAAAGAAATTAATATTTGCATGTCTTAGCATTGGTTCTTATACAGCTATTGAAATATGTAGCTTAAAAGAAATTTGCAATGACATCAAAATAAATGGACTTAGATTTTACTCGGACAACAAACAATACGAGGCTGATTTTTTTCCAATTTGATCAAAATTTGGGACCCCTATGTATCACTTTTAGGGCCCGGACTTTTCTGTTAAAAATTTTGAGGTTCCAGGGACGGTGACCTCCGACTTAGGCTTAAATATAAAGTTCATATAAAAACCTTAGCATAGTTCGTAGGACGGAGAGTGGCATGCACGCATATATTTCACTTCCACCTATGAATGTTATGTATATAGTGAATGCGTCAATATGTCTACCGAAAACTAGTACTTTATAGTTCTGTTGAAGCAAACTTTATGCTAGGTAAAATATATAGAGCAAAGTAACAACTACACCTTCAAAATAATTCTTACCGTTTTGTGGTTATATTATAACGGGAATATGGAATTGTTTTAAAATTAAAACAGTAAATTTCATATTATAGTAATCTGTAACAGCTCGTCGTTGCGTAATTCCCTACTTACCAATGCACTTTCAGTGTTAATAACAAATGGTTTTATGCGTCAGGTCCCCTAATTTGCAAATGTCTATTGTGTAAGGAAATGTTCATTTGTTCGTAAGCAGCACCCACCCTGCATGCATAATACATTTGAAAAATACTTTCATAGACGCTAAGATACTACTTATGTGCCTTAACACTCTGGATGAATGTTCGCTGCTAAGCACCTGGTGACGTATATTACGAGAGGGGTCCTAAGTAGCGTCAAACGCTCCTAGCTTATCTCTTACTGATCGTACAGTGCACAATTTTGCACGCTATAGTTTACAGACATGCCCGAATATATCACTACATGTTCTGCTGGATCTCTGTGCTGTAAAATAAAAGTCAAACGTAACACTACTGTCAAAATTTGCTTAAAAGTGGTACAGATTTGGAACGTTTGCTATATTGGCCATTCAAAAGAAATATACCGACTCATTGGAGGTCGCTAAGGTTTTTAGCACATGTTGGAGTTTCATTTTTTGGTATAGATGTTTATTTTACTGCCAACTGTTCGACTGTTTACAGTAATCGTTATTTTCCGCAACGTTTAGCCATTGCTCCGATATTCGAGACAAATCAGTGGCTCGGTGATACTTGATACTGACGATGCGAGTCGATACAAATTTTCGTTCACGAAAACAATGGACTGGGCGAGGCTTATCCCGTGATTACTCTTATTAAATGGATATCCAGAAAGGTTCAATCTTCGAAAGAACGAATGATTTGAGACAATACTTGGGACATTGGAAAATCGAAATTTGAGTTGAATAAGATAGATTTGGTTTCGATTGGTTTTTTATGTAGAATAAGGTTTGATCTTCTTGTCTGTCTTTGTAGGTTTGGTCTTCGTGTCAGTCTTTGTCTTACAACTTTATATATTAAACATAGGCCAATTATACTTTTACAAAATTCTGCCAATTCCACACTTCTCAGTTTTCTATATTCCAGAGTCTGTCAGTTTCAGATTTGTCAAAACCCTATTCTGGTTCAAGGTTTTAACGCTACGCACCATTAGAAATTTCATTTTGGGATAATCCACGGGCTTTGTGTTTACCGTCATTTTATCTTTCCTAAATAGTCCATCAATTTAAATAATCCTGTCTTTTAATACAGGTTGATTCTACACAGAAAATGGTTATAATTGATATATTTAGCATTGCCTTTGCGTATTAAAATATAATGTAATTATGCGTAGTTTGTAGCATTAATGTGCTTACTGCAAATTTTGCAAAATCTCATACTTGAAATTAAAAGCTTTAGTAATGATAGCAAACATTAGGGATTATGCTATTTCGTAGCAAAAACAAAGCTACATACCTTGTAAGTAGAAATATTATGCTTGCATTTATGATTTCAGCTTAATTTAAAACTTAATTTTTATTAAACTTTTTACGTGTTCGTTTAGCAAATTTTGGTGCAAAATTGACATAAAACTAGCATAAGTTATTTCATACTTGATAAATAATTAACTTAAGCACTCCAATATTTTTTACATTATTTACGCTAAGAAATAGCACAATATTGCTAAATGTTTAGCATAAAAACATTTTGTGTGCACCTCAAATAATAATAATAATGACACAACTCATTTCGCAAATTGGACTGTTGTGATTACATCAACACATTAATTTTTATCTTAACCAAGTAATGGTCAATTTCTGGAAAATTTGGGAACAAGTGCTGCTTTTTGACATTTTATGCTATAAATCTCTTAAACAACATAAGGCATCATAAATTTTGCAAGTTTTAATGATTAAAGACCATTCTTGGTGATTGAGATCTATATTCTAGGTTATCGGGTAATAAAAGCCGTTGGCAGGGAAAACTTTTGAATCAGCTCGAAGAAAATTAAGAAAATCGCTTGAGTGCATATTTCATTGAACATGTCTTGTAGGAAATAGTTTCAATATTGCAGCTGTACGCACTAATGATGAATTTAAAAAATAGCCGAGCAAGTTCCTTTTAAACTAAAATCAAAATCTGAAGGGCCATAGTGATTGCGCCAAGTTTTCCTTAAGGTACTATGTGCGGATGGTTTGAAACTGCCGCAGCGCACCGGGGCATAAGCAGCTGCAATTATAATGCCAGTCCTAACATTTTTCTTATCGCTTTGTGTTGAAACGAGTCCAATGTATCTGAATGAGTTTTGTCAATTGAACAGAGCAGCGGCGAGCAATATTAAATGGTATTGGTCTGATGTAAGATTTTTACAGCATCAGAAACAGTTTATGATTTCGGGAACTTGTCTGCCAAAATATCAAGAGCAATCAATTCTCGAATAGCACGTCGAAGTATAGTTTTTACTTGAAAGTTATCATTCAAGTAACTGGTATCACGGGCTTACAGTAGAATAAAACGGTTTTAGATTCAGTGATTGGGATATCCCTAGGTTTGTCCCTTGAGCAACTACTTCCAATCTGGAATCCTGGTACACAATAGCGATGTCGGATCCAATTGGGAGGTAGAAAATCAAGTTTCGTCATCATAGGCTGCACTAGAGCTCATATTCACCGGAGCGATGATTGTTAAACGCATTCAGCAATGTGATGACAAAAATAATAAACAAGGTAGGAAGCGTGGACGCATACCTTCTGGTATGCCATCACTTAACAGACAACATACGATTAAACGAAATGAGTACGTATACTAAGTCTTTGCTTTCGGAAACATTTGATGAGTGGAAATCCGTCCATACGACTTGTATGGCACTAAATTGATGAATAACCAATGATGGACGGCGCCGAAATCATCTGACAAGTAATGGAATTAGGTTCCGAAAAAGTTTTTTACTAATTCACGGCGAGATTTTGATATAAGATAAAATAATGGCCCCAGGTCCGTTTAGCATTCAGATAAAATCAGTTCATATAAATACATTGTGACCACTAGCATACTTGGAACAGCGAAAGGTGAGGCTATTTATGAGGTGAGCAACATGTGAATTACGAACGCGTTTTTGGTGCCTTTCAGTAGCTTTTTAATTTTCAAAACATACGACTTTCAGATACGTTTCTAGACTCCAAGTTCGTATTTTCGAATGTATTATGTTTATAATATAAAATTTGAAATATTGGCTGCAAAATAATATATATCTAATCCTCAGACTAATCAAATTTTTAGAGCACATTTATTGCACAAAAACATGAATGCAGGACGACAGTGTCGAAACTCCGAAAGTTTATTAGTGCAGGTGAAAGAGTCGACGTGGTGAGAACGTGGACTTCTATAAAGCAAATGTGTGTATTAATAAAATAGCTACATATATTATGTGGCAGGCATGTACGTATAGGTGTAAAAATTTTCTGTCGTCAAAAAGTTTACGTGCCATATTTGCTCCTATGCAATGGTGTCGATAATATTGTATTAATACTTTCTATCTTCGTATAAACGCGTGTGTAGATAGACATACTGGCTGGCCAAGGCCTTCATTGTTCTCTTATAACTACGAGTCCGCTTACGAACTTCTATGAAATCTGGGATCCTTCTATTAAAACCTTGCGCAGTGCATTTATTGACGCAAAATCATAAATATTTCTTTTGTTGATGACCGAGTTCGGCCAGCAATGCCCCACATTTTAGCCTGCATTCTGTTTCGTTGGCACTTTTTGGAAAATTGCTGCAAAGAACTACTTTTACCTATAAGATTGGAACCAGCAATGCCCCACATTTTAGCCTGCATTCTGTTTCGTTGGCACTTTTTGGAAAATTGCTGCAAAGAACTACTTTTACCTATAAGATTGGAACCAGCAATGCCCCACCTTTTTGGCCTGTATTCTGTTTCGTTGGCACTTTTTGGAAAATTGCTGCAAAGAACTACTTTTACCTATAAGATTGGAACCAGCAATGCCCCACATTTTAGCCTGTATTCTGTTTCGTTGGCACTTTTTGGAAAATTGCTGCAAAGAACTACTTTTACCTATACGATTGGAACCAGCAATGCCCCACATTTTAGCCTGTATTCTGTTTCGTTGGCACTTTTTGGAAAATTGCTGCAAAGAACTACTTTTACCTATAAGATTGGAACTAATGTCACAAAAAATTTACATGTTTCATACAAATATCTTTTCCAGACAATACAGAACTATATGAATCAATTTGTTTTGCAGGTTTTGTGTATTAGAGCTTTAATATTACAGCAGACATTCCGTAATGCCGTCCAAATCATTTGTACCTCAGTCACTTAATCTCGATCTGATATTGGAACAACTCATTAACCACGAGGTATCGGAACTTCGTACTTACCTTGGAGCGTGGGCAGACCGACTAGCAAAATCTCTTGAAGAAGCCGCATTAGTACGTAGTCGAGCTCAGCTTGACTGCAGCGCAGCGCTGCTGCGTAGTTTCACAACTGGGAATTTTGAACTAAACAAGTATTTTTCGGGTACTAATGGCGCTTCGAATGTCGCTGATATTTACGAAGTTTTTGCAGAAAGCAGGCAACAGTCAATGCCCGAATCGTCGAAGGATCTGGTTGCGTCATTGGACAAGTCAACCTCCAAGCTTAATGGTGTTGATATGATCGGTGCTTTAACGAATATAGCTCCCATGCAATATCTAGCTGCGTTAAAACAACATAACCAGCGAGTATCACAGAATGAGACTTCAGCCGTGTCTCCTAGCTTTCCGACCGAATATTGTCAGCAAGCTCATTTTCGAAACACAGATTTGCTGAGTGATGTTCATTCAGGAATGACAGCTATTCGCACCAAAACGCAAGCTGCCAACGGTACCAGCTCAGTCAATAGCGATGTAAACGCTTCTGCTAACTTCAACGAATTGGCGATGATAAGCAAGCATAATTTGCATAGTATTGGCATCGTACAAAATACTTCCCGCCTAAGCGATCTGAATAGTCGCAAAAGTACCAAAGAAACTATTCTCCCGAAAGCTACTGATTTAGTTCAAAATCTAAAACAGTCAGACATACACGCTCAATTTAATGCTACACCGTCCACATCGGCTGTACTTGATCATACAAGTATAGCGCCTGTTAAGTCTTTGAATATGAGCCCTATGAATTTAAGCATTTCTAACTCAACTAAACGTCGTATAGCCGCGGAACAGGAACCATCCCTTGAAAAGTCAAAGTCATTGTGGACCAAGTGGAAGAATGACAACTGCGCGTGGAATAAAACTGTAAATACTCACAGTGGTAACGATATATCGGCACTATCAGTACTTGCAGCTGCTGCTTCTTCTACGGTCTGTAATGACCGCGTGCAAAATAGCGAATTGACCCCCTCAGGACTAAGTTGTACAAGTTCTGCTAAAGCAATGCCGACTATCTTAGCGGGAAAGCTCTCTGGGATAGGTAATGACGGTGCTGCATCAGTCGATAAACGCAGTTACGACATGAAGGCCGGCAGCAACACTACCGATGAGGAGACAGATGCGGACAGAATTTTTTCTGCTGTTGCAAGTATGATTGCTGATGTGCAAACTGTGTCGCCGTCTCCATTGACATTTAGCGTCGCGTCATCTACGGTTATTAGTCCGTTAGCTGTGCCTACTTCTGGTGTGGTTAAAACTGCAGGCATTGCAGACATTCCAACTTTGGGCACAAACGCCACAGATGCCACCGGCTACTATGGATTTTCATTAAATGTAAGTCGTTTAACGGTTAGCGGAATACTTCTTGTCGCAAATGAACGTCGACAATTCGTGCTATCAGCATTGTGTATTTAGTTGTGCGGTTAATTAGATGCAAATTTCATCTTCAAACTATTTCAAAACTTTGTAAAATGCATTATTGCAGCGATTCTCAGTTATGTTTTATTACACTTAGTGGGACTACTCGTTTCCGTGTGCAGCAACGTATTAATTGCACATGTGATTTTATTAAAATTCAAAATATATATACAGGTTATATTCGGGGAAACCGATGCCAATTTTTTTAAACGCGATTTGTTTACATACTTGTAGTGCACTAATTCAGAGGAAAATACTTAATTTTTGTATTAAATCAACGTTATAGAAAAGAAATGCCTATAATACTATTTTGTAATAAAGATATAGTCCCCTAGATGTAAAATTTCCTAAATGCTTTTTGGTAATGTGTAAGCCGACGTGAGACACAGACGGTTCAAAGGAATCGCTATTAGCTTTCGTATTTATCTTGTGATGGATAATACAATGCAATTTTATTACATAGCTAGGTTTTATTATTTCGTAGTATAATTATTTTTTTGGTTTAGCTTATATTTACTTTTTCAAATAAAATTATCATTTTTTTTCACAGCAGCTAGGATTTTGCCTACTGAATCGGTAATTAATAATAACTTTGTATTGTATACTTTAGAGTAGTGTGATATGGGATTGATGTTTAATGTATAAATTCAATGGGTTTAAGTATGCGTGTTACCATACTGTCAGAAGCTTTAATTTGTTTGAAAATTTTTAAAATTGTCGAAATTACCGTACATTGTTTCAAAATGATTTAATCCTAGTCAGGAACAGATTTTTGTGATACTTTGTTTTCGGCACTCGTGTAGCGAAAGCCTCTACAGTAAACCCCATAAATCATAAAACGGTAAGCAGAACACTAAGGTTTGGAGTAAGGCACGAATATTTATTAACGACACTCGCTCCGTTTCATCTTCGCTTGCGATATTCTAGTTGTGACAAATGATGGCCCCTCTTACTTAACATTACAGAAAGACGTGTTATGCAGACAATTATATTGAATTTAATATCCTCAAAAAAAGAACAGGTTAGTGCAGGGGGTTCAGGGCAGATGTCTCCAAACTAAATAGTAAAAGGCTAGGTATAAACCTGGTATAAAGACCTCGTCTTAGTCTAACGCTCAAACTCGCTTAGTAAATTGGTATAAAAAATACTATATATACTGCAACATGTCTTAGTGTAGACATGTTAAGGGAACGGGTGCCCAAATGATATACAGTGCAATAGTTTGTGAAGACCAAGAACAACCTGTATTACCTCGGCTATGTAGCGCTTTATGCCATATTTACTGGTCGAACACTTTATAAAGCCGCATGGAATAGGAAATCAATTGTTATTCAAATAGTATTTCTAGAAGAATTAAAGTTTTGGGGGTTGCATTATCTGTATTTTTGACAATTTAACGACTTCACGTTTGTGCGGTATGCGACTATTTACCTGAGTATTCGTTGTTCGAATTTATCAGGGTTATGCTACACTTTGAAAGTATTTTGAAAACGCGCACCGCAATTCGAACGGCCCTTAATTCAGGGCCCCTTAATAAAACGTGGCCTTGTGGTTCAGAACCTAATGCTATCTATCTGGAGGTTGCGTGTTCAGCTCCTGGTCTGAATCCTACATTTTTACATTTAGAGTAGTTTTACGTTTCATTAAATATATGGCCCCTTTGGCCTATAGAAATGTAATTCGATTAACATAGAACAGATGAAACGATAGTTTTATTGCATTGGCTCTCATTGATATGTTTGGAATTCCTCTGGTGTGTCTCAGCGAAGCATATAATGTCCTGCTGCTGTAACTGAATGATTATCTTACTTCAGTGTGCATTATATACTGATGTATTCGACAATGATTTCGGCATGTAGCATGCGTGTACAATCGAATATGTACGTATATGATGCATACCCTAAGTATAAATAATTTCTCTGTGTGATTATTATGTGTAATTTCGTTACCTCGCGATAGTTATCAGCATGAATGAATTTGCTTCCATTCTCGGTTTGCCCTCAAGTAACAAGGTACATATGCTTTACGTGGTATCCGTGAGGAATGCCCTGGATATGCTGTGCTGGACCTTATGAAACGGCTATATTCTATGCCGTTTTGCCGTTGTATATGCAGGCTTGTCATGGGGATGAATTCTCGACCCCATCCCCATCCCCATCCCCATGAAATCTTCGTGGGGATCCCCATGGGGATTCCCATGGGAATCCCCGTGGGGATCCCCACGAGGATCCTCACATAAACATCTAGCGTGATATTATTAAGTTTTCAAAATCGTGTGGCCTTTGTTGCAACTTTTGCCAGTCGGCAAGCATTATGTTCTGTTCAATTGTCGGTTGAAGTTTAAACCTGTATAGTAGACTTGTAGATTATGTCTGCATTGATCCACGGTGAACTGTGTTCACTACCGGGGTGCACGCAGCACGTCCCAGTATCCCCATCGCCATAGGGGAACGCGCCCGTTAGCAAGGCAGACTGACAGCCACGGGCCCCAGTTTCCCCTGCTAGATACTCGAACTCTCTAGTAGTCAGGCAGAAACTGGGGGGCTAGATACTTGAACTCTCTAGCCTTCTAATATTTTAGAATTTGTCTGATACTGTACTCTCAGACATTTTACTGTCCAGATACCAAACTCTCTGGCCAACTTGTACACACAGGGCTTGGATTAGCCTTAGATAAACTAGATACATATACTCTCTAGCATGGCTATACCTTATCTAAGGTTAATCGATGCGATATCCGGTACAAGTGGGCCAGAGAGTTTAGTATCTGGACGGTAAAATGTCTGAGAGTAAAGTGTCAGACAAATTCTAAAATATTAGAAGGCTAGAGAGTTCAAGTATCTAGCCCCCCAGTTTCTGCCTGACTACTAGAGAGTTCGAGTATCTAGCAGGGGAAACTGGGGCCCGTGGCTGTCAGTCTGCCTTGCTATCGGGCGCGTTCCCCTATGGCGATGGGGATACTGGGACGTGCTGCGTGCACCCCGGTAGTGAACACAGTTCACCGTGGATCAATGCAGACATAATCTACAAGTCTACTGTACAAGTGCAGCTTTACACTTCAGCCGACATTGCGCTCATGCATGAAAGGTACTGAATTAAAATTGGATTTGCTTCCTATCCCCGCCGCGGGGATGGGGATCCCCGCGAAATTAAAGTCATCCCATCCCCACCCCATCCCCATCCCCATGGCGATGGGGATGGGGATCCCCATCCCCATGACAAGCCTGTGTATATGTCCATTCCAAATATAGTTGTTATTGTAGGATAAAACTTCGCCACGAACACAGCAACGAGCACACGCTTCAAACTCAGACGATGGCAAGCTCTGTAATTACCGCCCAATACTGCGCAATGTTCAGTGTCCGAAATGTCCGAAACGCTTTGCGAACAAGCAGACGCTCCGTGACCATGTTAATGGATTTCATCTGGATCGTCGACCCCATGCGTGCCTGCGTTGCGGGCATCGATTTGTGAAGAAGAGTCATCTTGTCAATCATCACAAATCCTGTGGACGGTCTCGAAATAAAACTTCTTGTGATGTACCGCCTCCAGAGGATTCCGTTGGTTCGGTGGGACTGCAGAAAGGATGTAATAGTGCAATGGATGAAGAAGTAAATGGAAAACCAAAAACGGGCACTAATGCTGGTGGTGGGATACTACAGCCGGAGAAGATAATTTCGACTGGCGTAGATCTTGGTGAAATGCAAAACGTTTCAGGATCGGTGGCTGGATTGGTATGTTTCTTATTCAGTTCGTATTTTTAAAATCTTAGTTTTAACGAAGAATTACGTTTCATGTCGTGAAACTTGGGTCTAGGAATTTGTGAGTTGTTTGCGCATCCATAACTGAAATTCGCAGTGTAACATCATCTTGGACGATAGATCAATGAAAGCTAGAAATTTATTTCCGTGCGGAAATCTTATCCGAGCTCATTCTTCCGTAAGAGTGGGTCGAAGAGGTAGGGTTAAATGGGTGTCCAGCCAAATAAGTTCTTTGCTATATCTTGCCAACTAGGTCCGAATTGTTTGGTTTGGCAAATTAAAACTCAATACGACTATATACGAAACGGTTCCACAATTGTGTTCTTGGGCCTGGATTCATGTTATGTATATAATATGTATGATGGTAAAATTTTGCCTGAGCTGTTATATTGAAGGTGCATGAAAAATGCTGACTTTCGCTAAAGTTTGATAAACTATTATAAAAACCTTTTACGGTGAGAGAAACTCAGTGACATAAAGATTTTAAGGAAACGGGGAAATTCGCCACATAACAGTGGGGGCTAATTATTTTTGTCATGCACTCTGGACTGTAGCATTTCAGGACGATTATATACAGCAATTCATGTAGCAAAATACGCAGTTACTGAATGATGGCAGTGAGAGAATTTCATAAAACAATGTAGTAACCATATTTGCACCGTTTGGACTATGTGCAGTTTTCGATTGTTGTTAATAACAAATTTAATGACAGGATGACGCTCAGCAAATCAACATTAAGGTAACCGGACAAGCTTTGTTTTTCTAAAACTAATAACAGCTTGATTATAGCAACTATGTTGTACTGGCTGGTCACCAAAACTAATCAACGTGAGCTGGCTTCTCCAAACTACCAAGATTATACGTGCGGTCATGAGCTGGGGTTCCAACTGGTTCGCGATTCCGCCAGTTCATCTGGGTGGTCCCTCAGTTCAAAACGGGGGAAATTTTAATGATTTTTAGTCCATAAGTGGGAAATTTGGGGGATTTTTTAGCTAAACTTGGTTTGCCAATTAGAGAGTAAACTACCGGAGAACATGAACTGGGGGAGGCCAAAATTTCCCTGTGGTATGAACGTTGGGGAACCTGAGAGAGGTTGAAATACATGCCCCATACTTGGAGAAGCCAGGCTAGATATTTCAAGTCTACAGTATCAATAGACGGGTATACACAATGCTTAGCACAAAGTAAGCTGTGTAAATCAAAGTATGTCCTTAGTCCGTTCCATGCTACGCTTTTGGTGGAGCGATCTCATGTGTACACCCGAGGGATTGTAGTGATGTTAGTCAGACTAATATGTTTCGCATACCACGACAGTTCTTTTTTCTTGCTCCTCGAAGAACACAACCTGGGTTGCCACAAACGAGAAAAAACGGGAAATTGATTGAGAGACGGGGAATTTTATATAAAAAACGAGAAATCGCTATGAAAACGTGCAAATACGGGAAATAAAACCTTTTTGTCCGTATTGCTACTGCTAAGAAATAACTTTATGTAAAATTATTTGATCGAAAACTACAAGTTTGCTTTAACTTTTTACATCAAAACTTTGGGCAAATTTTCAGATTAGTTGTAGGGCTTATGAGACGTCAAGATTATGGCTTTTTTACTATTTTTACATGGTGAAGATTAAAATGGTGCTTTGAAACGAGAAATTTGATCTGTAAACGCGGAAAAAATGTAAATTGGTGGCCGGAAAATTGCGGAAACTCTTGCATTGGACTATAAGGAATAATCGCCTTACTGTTGATAATAGCAGAGTTTCACAACTGCAGCTCTACCATCAGTACTTAAGCTATTTTCATTCTTGGAAATGGTGTTAAACCCAGTCAAAATTACGCCGAAGCCATGGAGAATTATTTGGCATGACATTAGTAAACCTAATAATTAATAGGTATATGTTATGGCAATTTGTGGATTTTGCAGCTGCCTTTTCAAATTAGAAATGCAACAATAATTTTCTCAGTGTGACGCCGATGTTTCAGGAGGAACAAGATTGCTATAGACAAATTAAAATTCCTACAACAGAGAATAGTGTAAGGAAACAACGTCGTAATGGCATATCAAGCAAACCCCGCCGACTTCAATGTCCACAGTGCTTAAAAATCCTTCAAAGCAATCGGAGTTTGATTAATCACATGAATGCATTTCATTTGGATGTGCGTCCGTTTATGTGCGATGAATGTGGACGTGGATTTGTTGTCGAACATCGTTTGCTAACGCATCAACGAAATACTCATAACAAGTGCCGGGATATATCAGGATCTAATCTAAACGGATACCAGTCGTTGGGCGATAATCAGAGTAATAAACTAAATGATAGCTTTAGTGGCGTCGAATTGATGCAGTCAGGGCAACTACGGTATAATAGTGATGAGACGTGCAATGCTGTTTGCAGCGAAAATGAGGAATGGTGTAACAACGGTCAGGTAAATCGTTCGAATATGGTTGAAAAAGTCTCGCCAAATTGAATTTGAGTTAACGGAGGAATCAGTGTCAGTCGGTCAGCTTTTAATTAATGAGTCGTGAGTTGTATTGCAGCAATCAAGGATGGTGACAATATTATTTATCAAAACTGGTAACGAAACTTAGGCAGCCGTGTGGCGAGCGCTACTTCGTTTGTTGTTTCACGTGCTCACGTGTCTTGTTGTTATGCAATTGATATATAGTAGTTTCATATTAAATTATTGGTAAGTTTGTTCTAGAGACGGGTCCAAAATGTTCGTTGTAGCTGGTTTTTAGTCTATGACCTAATGATTTCCACGCTTGATGTTATAAACACTTTAATGTTGCTACTCATTCTACATTTTTGTATTTGCCATGTAAAACAGGGCCGCTTGCCAGGACAAAACGTATTTCGATAATGCTGATAGGAAATTTTAGCATTATCAGAAATTTAATTAGTTACGCTTAGAGCGAAAGGTGGCCAGTTTTGTTAAAATATACTTTAACTGACTTACCAGAATAAACTACTAGTTGCTTAGTTCAGCATTAGCATGATTGAATGTGTTTTATTAAGCAACCGTGGTAGAAGCAGGGTTGTAAGGCTAAAATTTTCGGGGTTGCTCTGTACGATAAATGCGATAGTATTAACGTGCTATGCATCGGATATGGTTAGGGTCTGCAACGTGAAAATGACGGTTTAATTTACAATTTATTCTTAAAGTGATTTATAAATTTGAAAAATATCCATCTTTTTGTTCACTGGGAGGCGAAATAAAAGTTTTTTTATGTGATATCTGTTGCGTTGCCATTAATACATTGGTCGGTGTATTATTGTTATTCTATACTTTAACGGATGCTTAGGAAACTCAGTTGGGAACGTTGCAATGATGATTGAGTACAGACCAGCCAGGCCCACACTTGCTCCCGTTCGTCATCGCTGCGCGAGTAACTACTTATACATTTATGGATAATTTGTCTTCTATGTTATTGAAAAAGGAGACGTAATTTCCTAGTTTGAAATTCACTGAGCTTAGCACGGTTGTTAATTTTTGTGTTATCTTGATAAAATTTGTGTATATATTGTTTTCACTTTGTTATATTCTGTGAATTTTAGATATTTTGATTTGATGGTTTATTGACTGTTACACAACATTTTGGTATGATGAGAAACGCCAAATGTCAAAATGAAAAAGTTCCCAATCACTGTCGGTTTTCTGATAGTTTAGGCAGAAAATCATTTAGCAGCGAAAACACAAAGCTAATATGCACAGTCGAATAAAAAGTTTGTGAAAATGGACTACACTGATAGCTTTTGAGCGACACATATAATGATGAACTTTTTGATACATTAAACACACTTCTTACTTTCGTTAGTGCCTTGTCGATGCAGGGCTCGCCTTTCTGCATTTCATCAGCAGAGACGAGCTGCATATTTTCTCGTACGGAGGCCATCACGGCTTCTTCCTCAAATATTTTTCGGGCCCGATTCCGTCGAGGCAGAGGTGCAGCGTCAATTACGCAACGGAATTTTGTTCAGCTCAAATTGTAAACCGTACCAGTGTAGCCTTTCTTCTAACGAGGCCTTTCTGAGGAGTTGTCGCACATCGGCATTTCTGGCGCGATCAAATTGGTTAATTATACAATATTTGAGGAAACTCCGCTTGCTGCGATAGGTCGGTTTCAAACCCATGGATCCATTCCAACTCTATAAATTGGAAAAAACCAAAATTCAAAAATTTAGAACTAACCTGCTGTAGTGTCTCACAGTTGTGAACGACCTACCTAGTGTAGGTTGAAAGTAATAGAGCAAACCTATTTAGTTTGTTAGATAACGTATATATATATAACTTTATCGCCTGCCTCCAACAACATGCAAAAAACGCGCTTTGACAAACCAGCTGTAGCTACCAATGAAATCTGCTCTTCATGTTTTGGTTCCACCCCAATGAGAAGAGTTATTTTACGACATTGGATACTTTGTTGAAAATTGACCTATGTTATCTTAATATATATTCTAGGTCATTGTAACATGCCCTATTCAGTTCATGAAATAGGTTTAGCCATAAATTTCGATCCTATGCGCGTCTGTTAATGTGTGACGAAACGGGGACGACAATAATTTTTGTAATTATATTCATTACTTTATGCGCCATTGTGTTCAGTGTAATTGCGGCATGTGCAACCCAAATTCCAAGCGGTAAACGGCTCAGCTACTTAATGCAAAAGCAGGGTCACCGCCACATGGTGGGAAGGCCTCCTAAGAAATTTTTCGGGCTCGAGTATATTTTACACTGAACATTAATACGGATCGCGTGCTTCCTATAGACAGTAAAATTTTTATTAAAACTTCCCCCTTATTCCCAATTTTAGCTAAAATTTTCTCCATGCTATGCTTGTTTGTTACCAAATTTTGCCGAATTTCGCAAAATTTTGCGCGCGCCCGCGCCGCGCTGCGACTGTGGCTGGTTTACCACAGCGGGGGATGTGGCTTAAAAAGGTCCGTCCTCTTACAGTGAAATCGTGGCGGCGCCGCTATGTAAAAGTATTATATATGGCCCGTTTCACGATCTAGGGCCCACCCGAGTGAAAATGTTGGAAAATGCTTTTTTTTGGAATTTTTGACCGCCGTGTGCTGTAATTTGTTGAAAAAGGTCTATATTTTGGTATATATAAATAGCAGCACTGTTAATTGACATGAGTATAACATGACACACACTAACACTGCAATAAATATCTACCTATTTCTGTGTACCTACCTGGGGAAACCCACACCTGCCTGCAGCCTCACTTCTGCGTATATTACATATCACACTTCGCAATTGAAAACTCACTTTGCTTAGCTCGCTGTCGTTGCTTTTTCGATCGGTCACGCTCCCGACGCTGCTCCAATTCGTCATCGTGCAATTCGGCCACTCGTACATAATCGGTATACTTGCCGCGCTTGATGTCGCGTTGCTGCTCGGTCAACAAAAACTGTTGCTTTCCATTGTCGGAAAGCTTTTTACGCCACTTCGATTTTTTACTAGTCATTTTTACTACTAATCTGCTGAAAAACCTGGAATGTCTCCTATAAAACATGTAGTTAGCCAGAAATGAGGATGCCCCCCCGCAACCCGGGTGTCTCCCCCCCCCCCGGCCCTGGGAACCGAATGTATCCTGGTAATTTCCACATATATCATCTATTTTAGCACCCCTTTCATGATTTTACGTAAAAAACGGCATCAAAAACGCTGACAATGACTCGTGCGGGGGGTGGACATCCTGGTTGCGGGGGGAGGGACATCCTCATTTCTGGCATGTCCCTGAAATGTAGATATATATAGCCGGACTTTGGGTCAAATCCTAGGTTATCTTCACGGGTAATTTGATTATGGTATTGGTTTGGCAGTACAACAACGTTTATGTGTTGTGCGGGGGGGGGGACCAATTTGTCCCCTTTAAACGAACGGCTGGTACAACACGGTAAACAGAAATTGGTGGGTCCAAATGTGTTTCACGTATGAAGAAACGTCCGTGGTGTTGCACAGTGCACTCATAACGCTCAGACTGTACTGTGCTATGGATATATAGCTACGTTTCTCCTAAATTTTGCCAGGTAGCGGGGGACATTTCCAACCACCTTCGCCGTGGGCGGAATAACTAAATTTTGACAAAATCATTGGTCGTCATGTTCTAGTAACCGAAAATGTGGATATCTGGCTACGTTATGACGACAACAACGCGTGACAATTACCATCTCTGAAAAAGTAACGACGTGTCGAAAATTTGCATCAAAAAGCGGACAATTTGAAGAGGCTGGATTTTTGGGAGAGAAAAACTTGTAAAATTTGTATCACTTGTCCGATTTTGGAAAATTTTTTTTATTTGAAAGATAAACGCTCAGGCTTTAGGCCTGTGTTACCCGCGCTACGCTATCTGTAAAGCGTAATTCCTGAAATTCCCGTTTATCGAAAATGTCCCCCCCGCACCTGGCCCATAGATCGTGAAACGACCCATATATATACATTAATTTCTTATTGGCTTGATGTTTACAAGCATTTGTGTCACTTGTTCATTTAAGTCGGGTAGTTTTTATTTATACATAACACATTTGTTATTCCTGCTTTATATATACTGTTGCGGATAAAACCATAGGTTCCCGAAGCGGTTACCCCTAAGCCCTAATTATCATCCTCCCCCTCCACCCGCCTGAACCATCTACATTCCTAAGCGGACGGATCTACGATACCTATGCCACAGAGCCAACTACTTGAGAGGTCAGAATTTTTTCGACAATTACACAAAGTGGTGTATATATAGGGTGCTATGAGGCAAAACTGTGAAAATTTCTGTTGGGTGTCTCGGTATAACACATAACTCATCTTCAGGTGCATGGATTTCGATGAATTTTTTGTTCGAGAATAATTGATGGCGACGTGCCCTTTTATGGAACGCTAAGAAATCCGACCCTTTCTCGGGGTCAGAATGCCCAAAAGTTACCTCTGTTTAGCGGAGTAGATCACTAACTGGAATGAGCTCATCGGTAACTAAATCTCTGCCGAACATAACTTTTTTGTGGGACCACTTCTTCGGTCGCCGTAGGCTCGAACTTTTTTTGTTAACATGCGACAAATTGCGGAAATTATAATGCATGTTCACGGTGCCATATTTCACCTTTATATGGGTTTATAGGTTTCGGTAAACTCATAGGTGGCTATGTTATGTAGGTTTCAGCATAACTAAATGATGCCAGTTGTACTGACCTCAGTGGTTTAAGGTTTGACGTGCCATTTTTTATGAATTTAGCTCGATTTCTGTTTTGTGGTCATGTATTGCTTTAAAGACGTTTAGAATAGTCCGTAATAAGTAGTGCAGTCTGTATGTAGACCAGTGTGATCTTTTAAGTGGTCCTCAATGGTTTACAGGTCGACCTACCCAGTTTTTCTTATACATCCTTGCTGCTTTCGAGGCGTTTGGATTGGTCTCTATAGGGCTTTCCGCGCATTCAATGTGGCAGTAAGAGGGCCTCAAGTTTTATTTTGAAGTATACTGCAGCGCGCACTAACAGAGCCTTTATATCACAGTCAAACCTCCTGGGACACTCACACCGGCAACGCCTCGTTCCGTTTCATCGTCGATTGCAAGATACTAGTTCTAATTTATTGGAAACCTCGAAGTAATTTATCATGACTTATCACTTCTCGTCAACGCAAGGATATTAGTTAATGCGATTTCACAATACTGATAAATTTAATTGTTCAGTACCCAATTTAAATAAAACGGACTTTCGTTTTAGCAGTTCCAATATTACATTTTCATCGTTGCCGGACCTCTCTATTGCTTAACCGTAAAAACTACTATATGTCCAAAGTGTAATAGTTTAATGAAGCACATATTTTTGGCTTGGTTTTTGTAACGTAGTAGTTAGCAATGTGCTAATATTAAATTTTACTGGTATTTTAGGTATGTATATTGTTTTTCATGCGTTATTTTGGCTTGTTGTTTTTGAACCTTGCAACTAGTACATTTCTACCAACAGGTCTCTGATATATATATACTTATCATTTGGGCAGTAACAGCTTAGGCGAATGCCCGCCGGCCAACTAAATGGAAATGCTCCAGATATATGCGTTTCAGCATCTGATGTAATGGTCGTGTTTTGAACGTCACCAACGTCGAGAACTACTTATGTCGTCTATTACATGTAGCAATAAAACCAACATTCCAACTCCGATAAATAGTCATAGTTAAGCATGAATGGTCATTATTGCTCGGCATATCAAAATTGCCATCAACAATTCTTTTCTCATAGCTTTATAGAGGTTTTTGGAGTTGCATGATATATGAAATAAATGACATTAGAGCTTCACAGCTCCTGATATATGAGCCGTAGATCAACTTTTAATGCTAGATCAGGAACAGATCTTTTCATGCATCGAAACTTTTGTTAATGTACTCGACCAAGATATGTGGATACATTATTTTTTGCAAAATTGGAGCGGCAGTGGTTCACTCAGACGGCAAGTTTCATCTTCCAAGAATATATAATATTAGGGAGTAACCGTAACGAGCAACTGGAAGTGTCAATTTAAAAATTGCATGGAGCCAAAGCTTTGTCTTGTAAATATATTTATAAAAAATCTACGAAGGAAAAACACTACGGCTTTGAAATTGTTGCAAATATCGGCCCATGTCAACTTTAGGCGTCGGACGTTATAACGTTAGAAAAAAGAACAGCTTAGAGCGGTGGGTTTGGGTTAGGCTTAGTACATGGCTCCTATAATTTCTCTCCTAGAAACCTTAGTTTTGGTTAAGACTAAGTCTTACTATATCGAGAACGGCATTTTATTGATTATACTTCGGCCCATAATGTTTACGTGGGCTCAAATATCTATAGCGCTGCCTTTAATGTGATGCCTTGGTATTATTGTGTTTCTGTGGCATTAAAAGGGCCCAGGAAGCTAAAATATCCGTGGTTGATTTGGTTATGGATCTACATGTGGCACGGCGGGTTACGCTCGTCGTCAATACGATAAAAATGCTATTCGATACGACTTCTCGTGTAAATTTGTGTCACACTGCATGAACAGTTGTAGACGAAATGAGCGTTGAGGGAGCAGTATCAGTTCATTTCTCCGAACACCCACATCCACCATGATTTGCTAGATGTACTGTTGTTGTTGTATTGTCACACTGCATGAACAGTTGTAGACGAAATGAGCGTTGAGGGAGCAGTATCAGTTCATTTCTCCGAACACCCAAATCCACCATGATTTGCTAGATGTACTGTTGTTATATGTTATTCCGTGACGATTCTGGAGCATATGGATTTGCCTAGTAGGTTAATACAAGTTTCACCCGTTCTTCCGTATATAATAATCTTTGTTATTGGCTGCTGTGAATATACGGTGTCTTATGGCATACCGAAAATTGGTTGTTCGTATTTTTATCTCTATGTTTGCCATTTATAATTTTTGTGCTTTGTGTGCATATTGTTACTGTTTTTTTGCGTTCTTAACATGACTCTATGCGGGGACCTTTGGGTTGAAAAGCTAAAAATTATTGTAAAAATATATGGGTAAATTGTCAAAGAAACTATTTCGGTTAGCTAAGTAATTAATTTTGCTAAACAAATAGTATATATTTGATATACCAAGTTGGTGCTGCGGAAAGTGTATTTTGTGTGGCTGCACTCTTAATCGGATGAACGCATTGCGAGGTGACTACAATGGGCTTCTAGCCACAGTCATTGAGCTTTCAGTTTGAGCAATTTTATTTGCATAATCAAACACTTCAAATTAACGCAGCAGAGTACGGCGAATTAATGGTTGCTCTGACCTAGGGTTTTCAACCGAACGGTTATAATTTGGGTATATCCGTATGTTAATTGCGATTTATATATATAAGATGTTAGTGCATATATTATAGCGTCATCACGTATATATATATAAACCGTGCAGTCTTACTTATTGGTACGTTCTTCGTGGATTTTGTTTTTGGTAACCTTGGAACGGTGCATAATGATTAATAGTACCGCATAAGTGGCTATTTTGAGTATCCTTCACTTCCGACACAAAACTCACTGCCATTGTTTGATTTTTATAGTTTAACTTGTATATGCAGCGAAAGAAAATATCGCAATTTAACTGAACAATAGCTCATGTATAATGTTACCGACGAAATGTGCATTCGTCACGCAGAAATAAAGCTCAATTACAATACGTTTATCCCGTATGTTTATCCCGGAGCGTCGCATTCCGTACATATGGCGTTTTTGAGCGGAGCTCGGCGAAGCCGAGCGAAGCGTTTTTATTTTCTGTCTGGGAGTAAAAAGGTCGATGTCCGTCCGTCCGTTGGTTCGTTCGTTCGTTCGGTCCGACGGATCTCAAGAACCACTTAACGGATTTTAAAAAACTTTTTTTTGTTTGAAAGCCTATCATGTCAGAGTGTGCACCTGATATTTGGGATTAAAAATTTTGAGTGGTTAATTAGTAATTAGCTAATTAGTTATGATAGTAATGGTAAGAAGGCTGGACGTACGATCAATAATTGCAGCGCTCACCTGTTAGTGTAGCCACACAAGTAGCTTTATGCATCTAAGCAATGATTTTTAGCCTGACAGGACATGAGTAACAATTGCTGTTTTTGAGCGTAACATGTGAAACAGGGTTATGTCTGGTCACGCTGTAGTACACGGTGCTGATCCGGTATGATTCGAAGGTCGAAAGCATTCTCTTCCTGACTGCGCTCTCCTTAGTAAAACAGTCTTTTGCATTGTTCTTTATAGCTCTTCCGCAGACACACATTAGAAACTCAAGTGCACGAAAACCAAGCTCTGAACTCTCAAAAAACCGCCCATAAACAAGGAAGGTTCGTAGAAGGGTGCTGAGCTGCTTTCTTGACACTTTTATACAGTGTAACCTGGAAACATAAATTTAACGCCCTGGACCACAACATGTGTTCGTTTTTAGATTCGTTGCATACGATAGTGCTTCCGAGTTGCTTGAAATTAACATATAGGCGACTTTAAAAGATGACAAATTGTTTTTCAAGGCACACCTATATGGCTAAAATTTCGCTTGAACACCTAATTTTGTATAGGACTATAGTGTCTCGATAAAGCGCTACTTAACTCGCGTGTATAAAATGGTTTTTCGTGCGGATTTTCAGCTGTTGTCCATCACCGTGTCTTTTACAGATTCTTACATTCTGTCCTTAAATTTCAAAGCATTTTTTGTTTTTTTTTTCAGCTTTTCGGGCGATGTCACAAGTGGAGACGTCAAAGTTTCCACCCCTTACACCTGTTATTCCATCTTTCTGTCTGCTTTTTGTAAGAACGTAGTGAAACGTAGTGGAGATTATGTGTTGCAGTGGTGAAATCTTTTAAATTCCGTCTCTGTGTGTGATCGGCCATAACTCCGGAACCACTTAACCGATTTTTGTGATTTTGGGGTCATTCGAACCGGCATAGTCGATTTACCGAGCGTTTTTTGATTTGGGGTCTGGTTCCGGGGTCAGGGGTCAAAATGTGTTTTTTGCCCCATTTTAGTACCATTCACGGAAGCAAAGTTATTTTTACCCTAACTTTCGAATTTTTTCTCTGGTTGGTTTTATTTCATAGTAAAATGATAAATGCCGATGCCTCTTCTTTGGTTTTCGATTACGGCTCCGGTTCTGGAGTTATGGGGTCTGAGGTATGGTGCCCCAGTAGCTGGCTCCTCGACCCAAAATTCGAAAATTTGTTCTGACGTCCTGGGCGGCTGAAAAGTGTCACCTGTGGGTTTTCGGGCATGGGAACCTCGTTACCCGTGCTGGTTTTGTTCTGTGACCCATGGTTCAACGGGTAAGGTGGTATGACGCCCATGGTTCGGGGTCAGAAGTCAAAATGAGGGGTTTTTAGTAGCCTTCACGAATGCAAGGTTATTTTTATCAGAACGTAGTGGAACGAAGTGGAGATTGTGTGTTGCAGGGCTGAAATCTTTTAATTCCGTCTGTGTGTGTGATCGACCATAACTCGGGAACGCCTTAACCGATTTTCATGATCTTGGGCTCATTCAAACCGGCATAGCCGATTTACCGTGTACATTCCCGAGCGGGTTTTGATTTGAGGTCTGGTTCCGTGGTCAGGGGTCAAAATATGTGTTTTTGGCCCCATTTTACCCTATTTTAGTACCCTTCAAGGAAGCAAGGTTATTTTTATCTTAACTTTCGAATTTTTTCTCTGGATGGTTTTGTTTCATAGTAAAATGATAAATGCCGATGCCTCGGTTTTGCTTTTCGATTACGGCTCTGGTCTAGAGTTATAGGGTTTGAGGTATGGTGCCCCAATGGCTCCTCGACCCAAAATTTAAAAATTTGTTCTGACGTCTTGGGCGGTTGATAAGTTTTACCTGCGGGTTTTCTGGCATGGGAAACTCACACACAGCATTGGTTTTGCTCTATGAGCCATGGTTAAATGGGTACGGGGTATGGCGCCCCCAAGGTTCGGGGTCAGATTTCAAAATGCGCGTTTTCACCCCATTTTAGTACCCTTCACGGAAACAAGGTTATTTTTATCTTAACTCGAATTTTTTATTTGGATTGTTTTATTACATAGTAAAATGATAAATGCCGATGCCTCTTTTTTGTTTTTCGATTAAGGCTACCGTTCTGGATTTATGTGGTTTGAAGTACGGGTGTATGGCGCCTCAATAGTTCCTCGGCCCAAAATTTGAAAATTTGTTCTGACGTCTTGGTCGGCTGATAAGTTTTACCTGGGGGTTTTCGTGCATGGTGAACTCATTTCCGGTAATGGTTTTCCTCTATGATCCATGGTTCAATGGGTACGGGGTATGGCGCCCCCATGGTTCGGGTCAGAAGTCAAAATGCCTGTTTTTCACATCATTTTAGTACCCTTCACGGAAACAAGGTTATTTTTATCTTAACTCGAATTTTTTTATCTGGATGGTTTTATTTCATTGTAAAATGATAAATGCCAGTACCACTTTTTTGTTTTTCTATTAAAGCTCCGGTTCTAGCAGGGAATAACCGGAACCAGCAACCAGAATCGTCCATTTAAACCGCAACCGGAACCTGCTCTTCGAAATTTCTATATAGTAAAACAGATGAAGGAAGAAATTAAGGTATAGTGGATTTAAAATGCATTAAAAATAACTTTTACATTAAACTTAATGTATTGCGATGGCATTATTGCCTTTCTGAAACTTTAAAGAGATAGAGGAAGCTAATAATGTTTATTTATCGATCAATATGTCGGTTTTTGGATACCCAGAGCAAAAAAATGCCTTCCACTATACACCCTTGCGTATACTGCGTCAAATTGAATGTGCTTACAACGCATGAGGCGTAGAATAAATACTTTCGCTGTGTCCCCAGTCGCCTCCCTTTGCTACACATGCGTTTGATGCATGTTGTTCTGTAGGAAACTTCAAATTATTGGTTTGTATGATTCTAAGAGAAATTGACAGAAAGTAATTTTCTGACCAGTGGTAAGAGACACTGTTTAGGCTAGCGTTGGACAAACATTGTCCGTCAGTTAGATGATAATTATGATAACTTTCTAATCAGAATGCTATAAATGAGACAAACTGTGATGCTGCTCGCACAGTTTCAATAAATACAGTTGATTGTCAAGAAAGCAGTTTCTGGCTGCGTTGCAGATAACGTTACCTTACTTCAATTTAATCTGATTTACAAAGTTTACAAGCACACTGGCTGGTGCTTGACGCAATTTGTTAGCCAAGCATACGCTAAGTACTTCTACGTAAGCCATACTCTGTTACCCAATTGAACCGGTTTAATTCGAACGTAACCCGGAGACTTCTGAATGTGTAAAATACCTGCTGCAAGCATCGACGTGGCTTTGATTTGTTAACAAACTCCTGCACGTTATTATGAAAAATTCCTACTGAAATTGTGAGCCCTACTTACGTTTCACGGCAAATAGCTTAGTTCATCTTTTTTTGCTTGGTTGTATTGGAGCATGATCATTGTATAATATATATTACATATGTTTGGATCAGAGATGAAGCAAAAATGTGGAAAATTTCATACAAAATTTTTAAACCGGAATTCCGGTTCCGCTATGATTTTTGCCCATTGCCGGAACCGCAACCGGAACACGATTTTCGCCGGAATCGGAATTCCGGTTACTCCCTGGGTTCTAGAGTTATGAAGTTTGAGATATGGTGCCCCAATGGTTCCCCGACCCAAAATTCGAAAATTTGTTCTGACGTTTTGGGCGGCTGAAAAGTTTCACTTGGAGGTTTTCGGTCATGGGAAATTCATTGGCGGTGTTGGCTTTGTTCTGTGACCCATGGGCGCGTGGGTATGGCGCCCCCAATCTTCGGGGTCAGAGAAGAAAAAATGTTTTTACCTCATTTTAGAACGCATGACGGAAGCAAGATTATTTTTATCTTAACTTTCGAATTTTTTTCTTTGATTGGGTTTATTTCATAGTAAAACGGTGAATGCCGATGCCTCTTTGCTGTTTTTCGATTACGGCACCGGTTCATGGGGTTTGAGGCATGGCACCCCCGTGGTTCCCCGACCCAAAATTCGAAAATCTGTTCTGACGTCCTGGGCCTCTGAAAATTTTCACTTGGAGGTTTTCGGTCATGGGAAATTCATTGGCGGTGTTGGCTTTGTTCTGTGACCCATGGGCGCGTGGGTATGGCGTCCCCAATCTTCGGGGTCAGAGAAGAACAAATGTTTTTACCTCATTTTAGTACGCATGACGGAAGCAAGATTATTTTTATCTTAACTTTCGAATTTTATTCTTTGGTTGGGTTTATTTCATAGTAAAACGGTGAATGCCGATGCCTCTTTGTTGTTTTTCGATTACGGCACCGGTTCATGGGGTTTGAGGCATGGCACCCCCGTGGTTCCTTGACCTAAAATTCGAAAATCTGTTCTGACGTCCTGGGCCTCTGAAAATTTTCACTTGGGGGTTTTCGGGCATGGGTAACTCATTGCCGGTGTTGGTTTTGCTCTATGACCCATGGTTCCATGGGTACGGGGGTATGACGCCCCATGGTTCGGGGTCAGAGGTCAAAATGAGGGTTTTTAGTACCCTTTCCGGAAGCAATGTTATTTTTATGTTAACATTTCGAATTTTTATCTCTGGTAGGTTTTATTTCGTAGTAAAATGAACTATGCCGATGCCTCTTTTTTTGTTTTTCGATTATGGGTTTTGAAGTATGGTGTCCAATGGTTCCCCGACCCAAAATTCGAAAATTTGTTCTGACGTCCTGGGCGGCTGAAAAGTTTTACTTGGGGGTTTTCGGGCAAGGCAAACTCGTTGCTGGTGTTGATTTTGCTCTGCGATCCATGGTTCTTTGGGTACGGGGGTATGGCACCACCATGATCCAACGACCCATAATACGTAATTTTACTGTTACGTCCTGAGAGGCTGATAGCTTGAACTTGGGGGTTTCGGGACATGGGAAACTTATTGCCGGTATTAATTTTGCTCTAACTTGTACGGTATTGTGTGACATCTACATATAGCATATCTATCGACGTATGCTATCGAGAGATGATTGGCTGCGCACACGAACGGCGTAGGTGTAACTATGCTTCACTACGTTCTGCAATCTCGATAGAGTTACTAGTTGCTATGAGTATGACTGAAATTCCTTATGTTTGGATTCCGCATCCGAATTCTGCCAAAAAGAAATTCATACTTGCAACGGTCGGCGTTTCGGCTATACGAAGTCACGAAAAATTATGGTCTTGGCTGTCACACTTTCTATCTGAATGCCATGGAATGTCCTCAAATGTACCAATAAATATCCTCAAGTTTAATTTTTCAAAACCTGTGGCCACCCTGTACATTATACATCGGTTGCTTGGAAAATAGCTTTTGGCTAGGTCACTAGCGTAGCTGGGTGACCAGGTCTCTGGGTCACTTTGAACACAGAGGGCACTGGGCTACTACCAGGTCTCTGGGTCACTTTGAAGACAGAGGGCACCGGACTACTACCATGACCAAGTCATCGGGTCGCAAATTGGTGATCCGTTTACTTATTTGCTGTGCTTAAATTGGATTGTGCATTATAACGGTGTTTGCAGTTCACTTCAATCATATTTTTTGTTTTATTTCCGTATTTTTTGCAATCATTGTAACTGTATCATGATAAATTAACGTACAACGGGTTTTTTTCGTGGTTTTTTATTTGTATATATAATATACCTGTATCGTTGAAATTGTGTATTATAATGTTTTGAATTTCAAATATTAATTTGGATCTGTTAATACTGGTACTGTCGTGGTTACGAAGCTGTTATTATTGCTTTAATATTGACATCGATATTATATGCTGCTAATACTGATTTGCTTTTGTGTAAATATTGTTGGTGTAGCCGGTGAGTTTGATGACACATTCGCCGTTCCTTTTAATTATTTTTAAACAAAATGCCAGCGAAATTTAAATTTTAGTTTGTCGATTCGTGTGAACAGATGAATCGATGGATATCTCTCGATTGACAATGCCATACATACCCCACACAACGCGCAATCTTTGGCATTCTGAATAGATGCATAGAATGATATGCTTGGGGCGTAATGCATAACTACATTAGTAATATATAACTACATTCCGGCGACCATGCCACACAATGCTTTATCCATTCATACATTTTTAGTGGTTTGGTGGATACTTGCGAAGATGAATCGTGATTTTAATTTTTCGTATGCCATTTTGGCCGTTCTTTGTGCTGTTTTGGAGCTGAAAAAACAACGAATATGGAGTCTGGTCATTCGCCGAAATTGGTCAGTTTTGAAGATATAGTGATAATTTTGGTACCATGTGATTCAGTTCGACGAACCAGTCCACAATTTTTTTGTGTTACCAGTTCATGTTACTAAAGATTCTCAATATATAAATTATATTTTATATATAATTTGAGTCATATTGACGACCTGAGTGATTGTTGTAATAATCTATTGATGTCGAAGCTTAATCCTGTTTCTAAGCTGTTAACCCATGGACTGATTCAGCTGATTTACTCTCCAATCGACTGAGTTCGTCAATACGGTTCGAATGTTAGGTTATACATTTATTGAAGAAAATTTTTCGAAATGTTTTGAATCATTAAGAAATCCAGAAGCGAAAAAATCTATGATAAATGTGAACGAAATGGCATTTTCTAATCGAAAACCCAGCTTAACGCCGTATCCTCAAAATTGACAAATTTCGGGCTGCTGGGTGATGACATTTTTCTGAGGTGTCTCATTTTTTAATCTCGTTTGGGATGGACGAAATCTTGTCTTGTTAATAGTTATTCTTTATTTCTCAAGGTAGTGCCGTGTTAAATTTTCAGTTTTTTATATTTGTACTCCTGTTATCTTTTATCCCATACGGATGTTCTTGCTGTTGAAGCCTATAGTCTTCTTTTAACACAAACGAGAAATATTTAAATGCAAGATTTTTCGATTTGGGACTAAATTCTGTTGCACAAAATTAGTGACGTGACAAATTAAATAATGTTGATACGTTTATATTTACTGTCTTGTTTTTCATTTTGACCTGATGGATCATCATAACTTCACTAGAATTATACATGTGAGTTCGTCCTGCCGCAATATTATTTGAAGTCATTCAGGAAATGTCTTGATATAGATTCGCACTTGAGCAGTACGTCACCGAAGCATAGATTATGAATTTACCAGGTCGTTTTTCACAAATACTGAATCTAAAATTAACCTAAATAGTTAAGAATTATTCAGTCGTGTGTTACAGGGTTAAGGTTAAAACGTTTGCTTAACATGGTTCCAATAACCACAAAGAGTAAACCATGGGTGAGAGATGATTGGGGGTACAGAGACTATGGGGTCATAGTTTCCAAAAGATGGGTGCTATAGCAAGCGTAAAATAATTTTTCCCCCCCAACTGGGATTGGGCCGAAAAATCTACTAGCTTTAGGAGTTTCCGAAGAGTATTTTGGTTCCTGGCGCCGACTTTAAGTTCTGCAACAAATTCTGGCAGGCACGAGACATTAACGCGGGGTGAAAAATGTGAGTTGATATGCTTCTTCTGAGCTTTGTTTTCTGCAATTATAAGCTGCGGCGTCTAAAATGTGAATATCGAAAAAAATCATCCATGTTTAGATCTGTATAATTATGCAAACATTTGATAGCCATTTGCATATCGAAATCCAGATACGGCATTTTTAGCGACATCGTTCAGCTGTACATATATAAGGCGAGGTACGTATGTCTTGACTCAATGTCAATACCTGTACTTGCGTATAATCTACTAGTGAAATAACGTTGCACATGCTCGGTATCATTTAAGTAAACACGATGACCAAATGGAATCGATACTGGAGTCTCGGTTTTGCGTACGTTATAAAAGCGCCCAACTATGATTGTTATACAGCTTGTTAAAAGCATGGAAACAATATAATTGTGCGGTACGGGTTTTTTTGCAAATATACCTGAAGTGTGTTCAAGATTTAAGGTCTTTGTAATAATGAACTGGTGGTGAAAATTCATTGTTTAGCATGTACTGCGCGTTTGGGTTTTTTTCTTCCAAGATGCGGTCTACAGCACTTTGATGTTGAAACGTTTGTCATGTATCAGCTCAGGCTTGCACTAAGCGTACAGCCATGTTCTGTTTTCTGTATACAAAGACAGCATGAGCTTCGACAATATACTGCAATATGTACATGTTTGGATATTCGTATACGTAAAAGCTTGGTTTATGCCTTTCGAGTTCTGTGTTTCTTATCTTTATAATTGTGGACCCTGCCTGACATTCGTGGTCATATATAACTGCCACTGCCAATATTGCATATTTCGTTTTATAATATAATATCGCTGCCTTTATATTGTTAGTGTCTTTCACTGTATTAAATTTTTTTCACGCCGAAACAGCTGGAATATCGTCAGCAAATATATTTTTCTGTCGTTATCGAGCGAATACGTTATAATTGGGATTTCAATGGCTTTTTAGATCTCAACAATTCCCGTCGCACGCTGTTACATGTTATTCGCTTTTCGGCATTCGTGTGGAGAAAGATTCTACGGTATCCCAATATAGTGAAAACCAAACTATACTGTTATCGGTGCCCTGTCTAACCACATTTTATATAAGGCTTAACCTAAGGCTAAGATTTCTTATTTGAACTAGTTACATTATTTTACATTGTCCAATATATGTAAGGAAGTAACCGGAATGCGGAAGAATTCGGTTGTCGGTTCTGGCTATTTTTTGTGGGATCGAAGTTCAGATGGAATGTCCTATTTGGTAATAAAAGTTATCCATTTCTGGACAAATAATTCCAATTTTGTGGTTTACTAATACAGCAGAAAATTTATAGACCCTCACTTTCGCGACTGTTAACGGCGGGCCGATGGCCGGAACAATCTTCGAACGGCTGGCCGATTGCTTTCACGGCTGTTGCCCAACAGTACTTATCAAAACGCATCTTGGTCTTGGTCTTGGCCATTCGGTTCCTGGTGGAATGTGCCGTTGAGAGTGAGAGAGGGGCATCAATACGCATCTGTTACATTTGCAGTAGCGTCATCTGCTTCAACATTTTTGTGTATACAAGTGTTATGAATTGGCTCACAATTTACCTTGTACGCGCTACTTGTCTCCATGCAGTATCGGTGCGATTGCGAAATACAATCCAGGTACGTCATTATTTTTAAGCTAAAACGTTTATAAATTTGAGATGTTGCACTACGATTTTATTGTCAAAAGCAGTAGCCAGGACTAGAAACTAAAGCGATATTTATACAGTCAAACCATCTCATTTGTATGTCCCAGGTCCCCAGAATCTTCTGCAGCAACATGTTAACATTTTCTTCTACGGTGAACCAAGAGGGTACGCACCGAGTTTGGCCCTTGGCTCGAACCTTGCAAAAAACCGTAAAGTCGAGCATATGGTGGGCAACGGGTGTTGAAGTCTAATGCTGTTTAAGAGTGTCGATTGGACGGCAGATCATTACCCCGACCTTAACGGCCGCGAGATCCAGCAATACTAACTGTACCAAAAGTAAC
>JASANE010001581.1:0-13014 GCA_030248225.1 Trileptium ribeirensis
CTCTGTATAAAAATATTACAAAATGTATCTTTCCAAAAATAGTTATACGTATTACAGTTTTATATTTATCATGCAATGAGTAATCTGAAATGATATTTCCAAAGACAAAAGCGCTACGTACTTCTGGAACAGGAATAACGATATACAATAGCATATATGATCAGGTGTCGATGCAAGGTACGGTAGTTACCGCCCTGACGTCGGACACCACTAAACCACAAATACCTCTCCGCACCCAGTGAGGGCAACTATCCCGCCACGACTGCACTAGCATAATTTTACGGGAATGCAAAACATTAGGAAAAACTTAGTGAAAATTGGCAAAAATTGGTAAAAATTAAAAAATTTTTTTGCTAATAGTTATATATAATATTGATGAGCTTCATTATGAGCGAAATCTAGTATGCTCACAGTTCTGGTGTTTGCTCCATAAAATATCTGCTATGCATCACGCTTACTCAAAAAATGTCACCCCTTTTTCTGCTTGCTGTTTAAATCCACATATTCATGAATCTTGCCACAGTACCATGTGCTCATATTATCTTTATGGCGCAATAATGATGCTCTTTCTCGTTTCATAATTTCAGCATCTGTCATCCTGTCACCGACTAGGCACAAAACTAATAATAGCATATTGAAGCAGACACGGCGCAGCGAAATCTAGTTTTAAATGTTTGAGTGGAGAAAAGACCGTATCGGAATATGTGTTGACAATAAAAGCTATAAAATTAGAACATTTGAAATAAGTTGCTCGTTTCTCCAGACTGCTCTGCAATCCATAAATAGATATGCCAAAGCCGTCGCTGTTCCTGATTGTTGTATTTCAGTACAATTTTGTTTATTTAGGTTTGCGATTTCATTTTTATGTAAAACTGAATAGTTTTTAATATATCAATAATATTTTTATTCGCCAAACTCAGGATCGTTTTGATATAGTAGTTTCAAAAGTTTTGAAATTTAATAAACGCAACACATGTGTAATTAGCTAGTTAGCGCTACCACGACAACGTATGACAGATAAGCTATAATATTGATGAATTTTTCTATAAAACATTTAAATCTGTGTTATGGTTCTTTAGGCAGTTATTTGCGTGTAAGTTTTATGTATCGTAGTAGTCAGAAAGGCTCATCTATCGTCATAAATGTGTTAAGGTTGTTGAATCTGAGTTTGTTGGCTGGAAACTCTATCCTCTTAAAAAATTTATAGCGACTGAGCTAAGCTAAACATTTTATAACGATCAGGAGAGTTGAGGAGAAGTCAACAACACGAAATCTAACCGCATACGGGTTTGCTTTGGATGTTCGACTCTAGGGTCAAATTTTTAAGCTTTTATAGTTCTCTCATCGTGCAAAAGTAAAATTGTGATCATCGTTGTAATAGAAAAAGTCGTACCAAGAACAAAAACAATACCATACTGTTGCTGATAGAAGACAAACGACAGACTTAGAGGCGTAAACGCTGTGTAGATTGTGGCGCTCATCGGTATACTGAGACGGAATCTAAACATTAGAGTAAGCTTATAGTCTTATGAGCCTAATACTACGTCAGCGGATGTGCCGCAACAGATCCCACGCACAAAGCTATTCTTTTTTAATAATAATAGGCTTAGGCATTTAGCATGACTTGTGACGTGTAGCTTGACACTTGTGTTATAACCCACTATCTTTTGATTATCGAACACTATAACGTGTGGAAGAAACTATTAAAATTAACTAGATTTTTGTCAATTGACAAAATCGAGACTAGTCGCTTGAGAAATGCATTTCTTAGGTCTAATATTTAAGATTCAAAAAATATAGCACTAAAATTAGGGCTAAAAATAATCCAGTCGTATCACATCAGCTTGAAAACAAACTTCGAGGCATTTTAATACTAGAATAATACCACATTTCAACAAAATCGAAATGGTAATTAATTTGCCAGCAAAACAAAAAAGCACGTTTTGAAATAGTTGAAACGAAACAACAAAAAACCGGATGTTTTCATTCATTTGTTTCAACCGACAAACAAAATTCTGTATTCGACGACACCATTTTCTAATAGTGTTGATTTGCGTTATTGAATTTACTGATTGTTTTATATGTCGCAGGCTTTCATTAGCAACCCGTAAATTTTTATTAAAATCCAAGTTATTATCGAAGTTGTGAGATATCGTGGAATACGATTTGACCGCCTACACCGTTGTCATCACCAAAAGTACAGGAACACAAGCAAGAAGGGGCATGCCTCCCCATGAAACAGGAAAGCTAACTGTGCGGTTAGGTGCGCCAGGCGCGTTTAAGCTTTAAAACACCTAGGAAATCCAGTGGCACCCTCCGTGATGAAATTTCTGGCTGCGCTTGTGACAGCATATCACAGGTTCAATAAGTTCGTCTTGTTAGGGCTAGGAAGGAAGTAGAGAAAGGGGGTAGATCATACATAGACCGAGGTCCGAAGCCCAAGAGGAGGAGTAGCACTGTGCCCGGGGGAGAGGCCTTCGGCCTCCCAAAGGGGATAAGCCTGTCGAAGAAGAAGTCGTCCGGGGAGAGAGCGCTTACGTGTTTGGCACCTGGGACCCCGCGGAAGGCTTGTACTACCTGTCAGGACGGTGGCCGAGGACTCGGGGACAGGGGGTAACCCCTACCCGCCTATCAGCATGTATGGGTTAGCTTTTCAGGTACTAATAATTCCAATTTTGGTAAAATTTCGTCGAAAGTTTACTATATTTTTGCCAATTTGTACAAACTTGAACTAATTTTTCAAAATTTTTCGCAAAAATTTTCCGGCGGTGGGAAGTGGTGACAAATGGGGTTTAAGGAGGACAGGGTGTCCAAGCCTCAGGGGAGACTGCCCCTACTCCCCATCTATAGGAGTATATACACTTAACGTATAGCATATATAATTTCCTTAAATATACCATCATTTGTATATTTTTCACAGAGAATGTTTTCAACTAATAAACCTGGCCCAGAACCAATCACTTGTGAGTGATTCCGCATTAGGCGAGAATTGTATGCATATTTTTATGTTCAATATAGTTCATGAGCCCAAAAACATGACTAACAAAAAAACAAAATTATTGTAATGTCTCCAATCGATGGTCTGCTTGTAGGAATTGCAAACCAAATCGCGGTAAATTCAAATTCAGAATTTTGCTACCTCAGTTCACAAATATGCGGCCATGCAAACTCTGGCTCCATGATGTACGAACACTATTAGCGTACGCGTACATTTGCCGATTTCGCAAGTTGGTTCGAGTTTACCAAATGACATGATGAATTTCATAGCTGTGTTCGCGGTCTGGATTAGAACATGTGATAAAAGACGCTATTGCAATTGTGTTTTTAAATGCACGCGGTCACTAATTTGCGATACTATATCGCGAAATAGGAGCCTGAACAACGGTTACATGTTGTACATCGCAAACAGTGTCTGCGTTAAAATAGTAACTTTTAAGACACTGGTTTGAGATTGTAATCTGTCCTGAAAAACGAACGATCCAGGTGTCCCCACTGTACCCACTGTTTAGTCACTTGAACGCATTGTACTACTAATTCCACATCATTGCACATTACACATGTTAAGCAAACTAAACATTATTGAGGTGCTAGTTTAGCATGGATACCGATATAAGGTTCTGCTATAGCCGCAGAAGTTGTGAGCTGTCGCTTTGACATTCATCCCATTGACAGTATATCATCGTTTATCAGTTCACATCAATACAATAAACAACATAGGGAGGACTTCAATCATCTTTTCATAGTGCCATGTTAGTCCCAAAATGATTTTATATGTCAAGAGTATTTATTTGGTTCGAATTAAACACTATTCTAAAGGTAAAAATTCAGGTGCCGCGGGAGGTTAATGCCGCGTTCACGTTATAATGTCCCCAACGTTTGGAACCTATGTGCAACCCACCGTGATAGGCACTCTGTCGATAACAGGGTGTCTTAGACACCACCATGTTTTTAATGATTTTTTTCAACGGTAGCTAGCTAGGGGTATTGCCACTTCTCGACAGTGTCACACACACCGTGTCTTGTTGTAGTTTTATTGACAGTGTGCGGCATTATTTCATGAGCGTTCATGTGGGCTATATACAAATATCGATAATTTAGAAAAACGATACGGAATAGTTGACTAATAAACCACATTATCTACAGACGGTGTCCCTTACAGTTAATTCGTGCCAAATTGGTAGCTAAAGGTGTGTACGACACCGTAAAGAAAAAATGTATGAGCTAGGGTGTGTCGTACACCCTCGGCAATTGACTTACGGTATGTGTGTCAGCCTAACCGATACGGTAGGGTCGCGACTATAAGAGGACAAAAGTTCAAACAGCAGAGACGTTATAACGTGAACGCCGCATAACTCGCACATTCTAGACTTAGGTAGGATGAGACAGCGCGCTAGAGCACTCGGCTACATTTTAACCTGCACTGCATTACTTTTCAGGTCATTTGAACTGTTGCGTAAGTTCCCCAGAGGTTTGAAACGCTGCACTCATATTCAAGTCTTAATTACAGCGTGTATAAAGTAATTGATAGCAATAAACAGAGCATGTAGAAACTAATTAACACCAATAAACTGACCAACTCAGTACAAATAAAACACGGAAAGCTAAATATCCAAATTTTGCTGTTAGAGCCAACAAAACCTTTACAAATCTAGTGCTCTTTTAGAAAGTCCATTTGGATCATCCTATATATTCTAGCCCATGTATCTTTCTAGCTTGTTCAGCGACTTTAAAATTGTTTTCTGCGGCAGTTGTTTAGTTTGCTCAAAGATTACGCAACAGGTGACGAATACTTTATGGCTGCTATTACCTAGGGCAAACCCAATGGTAAATATTCTTTCTTCTGATAGACGTTTGCCGTGAATATTATAGACACAACAAAATTTAAAAATCACAACATTGCTTATATATAACATAAAATAGGTCTGGTCCTGGTAGTCATATTTCTGAGAGTGAAAATGACGCTAGGGTAGTGAGTTTCTCAGAGTCCAGGCAACTATGAACAAAAAGGAGCCAATTGTGGGCCAAGCTATATTTTTGCGCTATTTCAATGATTTCTAACTCAAAATGTCTCACAGCTAATAAATTGAAAACTTTGGTACTCTTTGCTTTCCAGATGTACACTACGTGTAAAACAGTCGCATTTTACAGCTTACCTCTTAATAAAATAGCTTTGTGCCGCCTGTGCAAAAACCACAGACATTTCTAAGCCTCACTGTCGCATTTCAAACGGGGACAGTTTCGGGAATATATGATAAGCCATAGTTAGCATTAACATAGGCTAGCTATTATGTAATCTGTGCCCCCTCCTCCCCCTACCCCTACCTATTTCATTACAGACACTTTATTTTACAACACATTTTACTTATCTATGTTGATAATAAAATTTTTAGGATATACAATTTCAAATATAATTAAAGTTCAAATTGCAGAAAGGTAAATTTTCTTACTGCCAATGAGACATCGCGGCATAACCTCCACTGATTTACTTATATCTCGCTATTTCTAAGTCCGGCAAACATTTTTGCGGCAAACACTTGAAAGCTACCTATATCGTGCCCATCTGTAAACACAAACCATGTAAAATATTTCGCTGATGTTTTATAAACAGAAAAAATGGGAAAACGATTAAATCTATATCTCAAGCGTTTGTTTTATGCTGTACAGCAGCGGCATTTACGTTATAAGTGACGCACCGTGCGGAATTTCTATTATTGCGAACATATCTCGGACTGTGGTGGTCGATAGCGAAACAAATAAAATAAATGACAATATCAGCTTGTGCTTAGCACTTGCTATGGTATGTTTATTACCTCTTGCATATTTATTAAGCAGATTAAGAAAAGTGCGGGAAAATAGCTAAATGAAAAGTCAAATTATTTAATCGCATTCATTACTCCATATCTCTTAAATTTTGTAGCACAGTCGCGCATCCGAGTTGTATTGGTGATTTACCTTAGTCGCGATTAACACTAACAATTCTTGTTGTAGATAAGTCTAGTGGTAGGTTACCCAAGTATTAATATTAGTATTTTGACAGAAACCTGACTCATTTATAGCGGTAATAATCAGCCGAAATCCAAATTGCAGAAAAACCAGCGGAACAGTTGCAAAAACAGGCTACGGTTTGTTTTTAGACCGGCCTGCTGATTATATAATTGGCGTTTGCGAAAAATATCCCTGCAAAATGGAATTTCGGTTTCATCACTTAATAAACGGCAACAAACATTAACAATATAGCAGCAGTTTCGTTCTACAAGACTCTATATTAAAACTAGTATTTCTAGACATAAATTAATCCTTGGGTTTACCAACACCGCTTTAGTGCTAGGTTGATAATGCAACTTATAGCACAAACTTTCGGCGCAGTAATTTTTTTCTGTTATTAGCCGTTTACGTCCTGAATTAATTTACATCTCGAGCATCGATAAACGCTCGGAAAGTCAAGTGTACTAATCATTGAGCTATCACAGATTTATTGGTCAGATCCTTAAGGCACCTTGCAAACCGAGTGAGCAACAACACGGTTAAAGGTTCGCCTGACACATATTAGGTATTTACAAAACGGTTGCATATCTATGTTAATATACATATTTGTGAAATTATTATTAACACAACAAACAGTGCAAATGGTAAATTTGTCTATTTGTTTTAACTTAGCTTCTAATTTAATAATTCTAGTTGCTGCTCACTGAGACTGTTCGGTTTATCGAAACCGATTTAGTTCAATAAGTCTATGTACACCTGTAGCGGTGCAAGATTAAGGAAAGACAAAAAACTTGAATAATAGCATAGCTATGTTCAATGATTGATTATACAAGAGGTGTGCTGTGTTTTATTTGACTATTATAGAGACACATGATGTGTTGTAGATGCTTCAGCTCAGATCATAACATGAGAAAAAAAGTAAATTTCATGTTGGTTTTAGCACAAAAATGTGTTTTGATCTTTTTCTTCCTTGAGAAGAAGTCAAAAGGCATGTTGATTTACTGGTATAACAGTTTCTACTACTACAGATAATACTGCAATGATTTAAACCAAATCGCTCTATTATGTGCCAAGTTGCAGATGCTCATAACAATATTCCAAAATGTAAATTTTCAAGGCAAACTCCCACGTGAAGATGACAATTATTACCGCTGGGCTTATAAAACGTGTGAATATTTTGATCAATACAATCTGATAATTACCAAGATGCAGAGCAGAACAGCAATTTTCCGGAAATTTTTAGCCCGAAGTATCAGTTCCGCACACTTACTATGTCCATGAAGTTGACTACAGGGGTCTTGTTGCTGAAAAACCTATTTAAGTTAGGTTAATGAAGAAAGTGAAAACTGTCGTGAAATCGAACCTTTCTGTCCTAAGCAATATATAAATGAGAGAAATATTGTTACTGATATCATGAGGCCGAACATTGTCAATTTTGAAGACGCATTGATAATTCTGATTGTACCGTTCAACTCAAAACATCCAAGTAGTTCGCAAAATATTTATTTTGAAGTATTTATTACAAAAAAAAATTAGGTCACCAATGTGCTGGTATAGTAAGTACAGAGATAGTTTGCAATTATTTTTCAATATTCAATATTACTCAAATCAGCGAAAAACAATTCGTCTGCATTAACGACAACGAACGAACCAAAATCCATAGGATTTTCATTTATGTGTTTTAGGGAACGTCTTCGCGACTGTCTAAACAGTGTTTCACTTTGACTACGGAACAACCGTCTCTTCTTGCTGATACAATGTTTCTTTGATCCTTCAGCCGCCTGTTCGGGCTGAGCTGTTTTCGAATTCTTACTTGTCACATCGTGGTTAGAGTTATTGCTTGAGCAGGCAGCCTCACAAACGATCTGATGTACCGACCTCTCAGCGAAGTCATCGACATTACAGCAATTTTCAGCGGTTATAATGCTGCTTTCATCGGTATCTGATTCAGCTTCGGTTGAATATTCGTCATCATCGTCTTTTAATTCATTGTTGTCTTCGTCAACAAAATCAACCTCGATTTCAATTTCTTGACCTTTTTTAAAGTATATAGTTAGTTTTTAGTACAACTAATACAGAAAAGGATTTCACAATCATTGTATGTGCACAGTATCCAAAATAGGTCAAGGGAAAGTGTCATATCCTCGCTAGGCCATTGTTGACTGCCTAAGGATACTACACGTTCGACCGTGCGCCAACGTTGCGCGGGAAAATTTTGAATTTACGAACAAAGTTACAAAAATTTCAAGGAAAATTAAGGAATTTGAAGGTAAATGGATGGTGCGCGACACCGGCTATTATTTCTCCGGCATCACTAATTCATAACCCGACTTTTGCCAAAATGTGAAAACATTATCACAACGGCTTAGTTGTGATAATATGACACGTCTTTTAGGTCTACTAGTGCTCAACATGGCGCGTTACAACTTCAAAAAATCCTCAGAGAAACAAATGTTCCACCGTACCGTCTAGACGAAACGTTAGGAACACATTATCTGCCCAACGCTTTCGGAAATGACTGTAATGTTGTTTATGCGATATTATTGGTCACCTAACACATCTCGGGACTTGCTTTTTCCATAGCCACATGTTACAAAATATCTAACCTTTTTATTCACATTTCTTGTGTTGGAATAAGACTGATTTCTGTTACAAGATTATTGGTCGCCGAACACATCTCGATACTTATTTTTTGCATGGTCAGTTTACAAAATATTGCGCATTCTTATAGTGATACAATAACACTGATTGATTTGTGTTTAAATATTTAAGTGGATAGAAGTATAAGGCGATTGAGTGTTTTATCTCAGGTGTACGGTTTCAAAACTCGAGCAGGATGTGTGCTCTATCAGTTTGTACAGCATTAGACCTGCAGCCGGGGTGCTCGGACTGGCCTCTTTCGATTGCACATGTGCCGAGTTTGGTGGTATGATTTAATATATGTCCCCTGGGGAAAGTCAACTTCTACGTCTATGTATAGCTAATAAGGCCGGCTCGTCATTCCCCATCTTTCATTTAAGGAAGCCTAAATTTTGTACCTAAAAGATTATGATAATTCACAGGCGGCAGTCTTAATTTTTACACCTTATTTCTCAAATTTTCACAACTATATCTCGCCTTCGTTCAAAGGAGTCGTTCCTCTATGTTCAATGTAGACCCCATTTTTCTGTCTCAACTTTTACAACCTTGTAGCAACCTTAAACGAGATTGTAATGGCTTGCTTCGACGATCCTAATCTCGACTCATCGTTGATTGTTGGGTAAATATTTATAATTTTTTGTTGTTTTTGTTTTGTTTGACAGTTTTGCATGTTGTTTTTGGGCCACAACCTGTTGTCTTATCAATGTTTATCAACAAGGATAGATTTGAGAAACGCCAGGCGATATAAATCTGACTGTTTTGGTCATTTTTTATTCTTTGATTTCAGCTCAGTGGTACTCGTTCGCCAACGGCGACTGGGCGTTGAATGGCAATATCATGTTGAAGCTATTTTTGAATGGCGCCTTCCCTCGTCCGAACGTGCCTGTATTTCCTTACTTCTTTAACTAAGGCATTTCAGTGAGTCCATTTCGTTCGAGGCAACTCGGGCGTTCAGGAAAGCGGCCTAGCATAATTTCACTCAATTTCTCAACGGCGTTATCGCTGACTTTGTTCTGGAACACTGTCTAATGCTCTCTAAGTATGTAAGCTCTGAGTTGGTAAGAATCTCTTTAGAATCTTAGGATGGTAAGGAAAAACAGAGATTGCGGTGAGGTTAGGCATGCTTGGGTAATCATATTCCGGCTAATAATTTTAACATTGCGTCCCAAAACTTCGAGCAATAGAAATTTCTTTGAAAATGAATTCCTTTAGTTCAAAATTGGATTCCAATGGGCCATCCAACTAAAACTCATTGGTGTAACGTCACAATAATACAGAAATGAGCCAGTGAACACTACCATATTGCACAACATAAAAAATTATTTTGTTTATACATATACCCCGGCAGGCACAGCACAACGAGCCACATGCGGTAGCCGTGCTACCTGCCTATATTGAAAGTAAACAAAGACTCTACGGGGCAAAAAATACTTATACAGTATACATATGTACATTTTGTTTGCTTTTTATTTGTTATATTATGTACATGTATTGCAGGTATAGCCCGCGTTTAATAGTAGAGAACGGGGTTGGCTGTTTCGGTTGAGCTTTGCTTGACCGGTCCCCCTTACAAAATAGTTCTGACAGAGGGTCTATGTTAAATTTTTCCCTGAAATTCAAGGAAATGCCAGAAAACCGGTCAGTTCATACAAAAACATCTCCCTTTTCTCATTCCCTGCCATTATCGCTGCTATATCTAGCGTCTTATCCAACTGGCTTTCATTCTGAAGTCTGGTTTTTCGACCAACTTGCTCCTGTCTGGTAGATTATGGTTGCTTGTTACTCTTATCTGTGGCACAGCAGAGTTGAGATAAAATCTGAAATTCTCTGGTCCACACACCTGTCGTGCTAACCAATATAGATAGGTGCTATGATTGTTTAGAAGTAAGATCCACCACTTTGGCAGGCCCTGTGTATTAACTGTTCTTACTTCTTCGAACAGAATAGTATGCCTACATATCTGCAAGATTTGTAAAGTAAAGGATAAATTAGCTAAAATCAATTTTGGATAACGTCGTAATGTTCAAAAAATTTGACAATCTTGACGATCAACGCCGGATACATACATATCCAAAACACTATATTTGTTTAGCGTTCTCTGGTTTAAAAGAAAGCGAAACATGCTGTGTCCAAAATAATACTACTACGATGCAAACAGCAAAATGTCGAGCCTGGAAGCGGCGATGGTTCTAATACGATGAATACTAATCCTAATACGATGAATAGGACCGGTAACTAATACGATTAAAGCAAAAGCTCTACGAAGCAAAAATTCAGACATGTGATTGCAATATATGCATAAAAGGAATCCACTGCGCGCACTGTGTACACATATAGGAAATCGCCGGTTCTGGTACTGTTTCGGCATCTCACAGGTTGAGGTCAAGCGCGTGGTCAGTTTATCAGCACAACATAAACTGATAAGAGTGCTAGTAACGAAAGGTCACAAATTCTTTATGTTGCAAACCCTTGAAATGTTTCCTCTCACTGCCTCCGTTAGGTACATTGCAAATAACGATATTCCACTATTGTGGAAAATCAACATTATATAATGCTGTGTCTAACAATCCATAATTAGCATATTTTGACGCAGGTTACAACCATATAGTGCCATTTTTAGTTAATTTCTTCACTTTCGGCACAGTTAACAGCAAAGATCCAAGCACGACGGCGGTGATCTAGTTGTACCGTTTCGCCCTAATAATCCCACGTATTTATATTTTCTAGCAAAATTCCCTGTTATTTCAAATATTTCTATATAGTTCTGTAACATTAGGACCATTTGCCCAACATTCCTTTCTGCACATTTATGCCTTCTAAATGCAAATTTGTGTAGCATCATCTACTTTTAACTCAATTTTCTAACGATTTTGTTATGTTTTTATGAAATTCTATATGCTAAGCTAAGATAATATTCCTGAAATTTCCTGCTAGTACATTAGCACGCGACTGGGCAGTGTTATTAAATGCTACCAATATCATACTGTATCAGTTTAACCTGACTTATGCCTATTGTTCGAAATTACAGTACCAACCTGAAACAAACGCTGCTCGTTCGATGTGGTTCGCCTAATATTCGATGTCAGTTATAACATTGCTCGCTTGAATGACAGTCATTTCGAGCGAGTTGATTTTGCGTTTTAGGTCATTTGCAAAAAAATTGCTTAAAGTACGGAAAAAATTGTGAATGTACTAAGACTAAAACGCTTTCAATATTCTATTTAGACACACAGTGCGCTAGATGCTACAAATGCTCCAAGACTCCGACGACGAGCTGGAAGATGTCGAGGCAGCATAGATATTCATCGAGCTCCCAAATGATTCTAAGGAATCAAATACCGATTGCGATGTTTTAGACAATGTTTCAGGGATTGGACAATTGACAACCAACAATTTTAACTAATATCAGTTACTCGCACCGGCTAGACGCAGAGCTCCACATGCAAATGATTCACGTGACGCCTCTTCGACAAACGCAAACGATTCAGATGTAAACCAGGACAAAAATGGGTCTGCAAAATCTAAAACAGAAACAAACAACATGTTCCTACCTGGGCCTCGAACGATTTGAAGTGTGCCGACATTCTCAAGTTTTCATACACATCCCCGAAACCAAAATTGATAAGTAACAACTATGCAGTAACATTTTTCCAGACTATTCGAGCGATTTCTAATTCCGGATATGGCATGACTTATCATCAATGAATCAAAAAAATACGCTGATCAAAATGGTCCCCATAAATTTTCATTACACGAACAAGATAGATTTAACCATATTCATTGCCATACTTCTTCTTAGCTGTAATGTGGAAATGCCAAGATGGCTGATGTATTAAGAAACAGCGACAGATGTTCACAACACTGCGGCAGCCAACGCGATGTCCCGTAATAGATTCGATAAAATAATGTAGAATTTGCACGTCGCAGATAAAACGGGTAAATTTGTGCAAGTTAAGCCTATAGCTGAACACATAAACACATAATGTCTGGCTAAATTTATTCCGCACCTGAACCTTAGTGTTCATGAATCAATGAAACTGCACTTTGGAAGACACGGTGTCAAACAGTATATCCACAGAAAAAGTTTCAAATTTGGCTACAAAATATAGGCAGCGACGGCTCGTTTGGGTTACACCTCTCAGTTTTATCCTTATCAATGTGGAAGAGAAAGAGATAAAAATCTGGGCTTGGGTAGATGCGTTGTCATGAATATCGTCAAACCATTGCCGCAACTCGAGGTGCGTCACTACCACGTAATCTTTGACAATTTTTTCACTTGCCTTCATTTGCTGCGGACGCTGCCGGTAATAGAGATCATGACCACAGAACTGAAAATGTGCCTCTGAAGGACGTTAGGTGAAAAGAGAAGCACACGATTACGAAGTAGAC